>CM064492.1:34508907-34604570 GCA_032716605.1 Paralithodes platypus
TGCCTCCCTCAATCACATAGAAAAAACAAAAAAAAAAACAAAAAAAAGTGCGCATGGGGTTAATAGATCCCTGTGCGCATGTATTTGAGGTGTTTCCGTCACTAAAATATTCATTGTACCATTAATAGCATTAATACTTATCCATATGCGCCTATTATGGGTTGATTATAAAGTGTATTAACCTGAAACACAATAAAACGAGTGAAAACCGCGGTTTGGATTGTCAAAATCGGAGATATCGCCCGCGAGTTGTATAATGTATGGGTGAGGCAATCTGCTTTCCCGCCAATTACCCCCAAGGCCACTGGAGACACAGTCGATCGATACTCTCTCTCCTCTCTCTTGCACTCGCTTGCCATCAGTGATTACAACGCCCTGCTTGCAACTCGCTAATGTTATCACGAAAATATCTCTCAGAATAAGGGAATTAAAACAGGGAAAATAGGTGATAACTGCAAGGAGAGGAGGACAAGTGGGGAAGGGAGGGGGGAGGTAGAGGACTGAGATTTTGCATGGCCCAGGGGCCAAAACAAAATAAAACCAAAAAAAAATAAAAAGAAAAAAATCTCTATTTTTTTTTCCCGATGTCAAAAGTTGATTTTTTTTTTTCTCTGACTCTTAAGAGTCTTCCCGCAGTCCGCCAGGGGAACTCTTAAGAGTCTCCCGGCAGTTCCCAGGTTAATTAGACTATTATATGGCCGTTGTCTTTGTAACGTAACATTTAGATACATAGCCTATAGGCTCACATGCAAAATGAATAAAGACAATAAAGAGACACTGTCTAGTGGGGTGGTGATCAAAGCCCCTAAAAATCAAAGGGCGGGACTTCGGGGAGTATTAAGTAGGCTAATTGTGGACGTCAACACTTTCATCACTACTGCTGAACTAGAGGAATTGGAGGCTAGATTAGAAAACGTCCCGGCTACCCACGGTTGTATTACGGCTCTGAGTGAGGTGATTGTGGCTGACATGACAGAGGAGGAAGAGATAGTTACAGAGTGTGATAATCGCGCCCTCTATGACGAACCTGTCTTTAGAGCGAAGTACCTATTACAGCGTGCTGTCGCGAGTAAGAAGGGAGGCGATAATGAGGCCCATAGAAGGGCTGACCCAAAACATACTGTACACCTCCCAAATCTTCCTACATTTGAGTGGTTAGCTTTTTGGGTTCTATCCTCTTTGGATAATGTTTGTAACACTATCTGAAGGGACAAATGGAAGGAGAGGCTTACATTTAAAGAGGGTTTTGCAGGAGTGGTATAGTATCTTGAAACGGTACACTTATTAGAGTCCACATACGGGGATAAAGAGCAGGTGAAGATGCCCAGAAGGTTGATGAGTTGACAAATATGGAGTGCCATACCGTCGCTAGACACCCTAGGGCTTACCACGCAGGAAATGATAGTCATTATCTTGCGTCAGAAGGTTCCTATGCAATACTGATAGGTAAGATCATTTGAGCTGGGAATTCAAAACTCAGTTCAGTAAGGAAATCAATATCTACAATTGAAAAAAGGGAGAATGTATTTGTGTCGGGGAATGTGGAGAAGAGGGGAACAGTAAGCATGAGAGTGGGGACTAAAGAAAGAAGAGGGTGCGTATAAGAACCTCTCAGATTCTATGTAAGCTATGTAACAACAAACATAAATGGAGTTTCTGCGTTAAATACCCCACAAATGAGACAAAACTAGCACAGGCGAAAGAGCTATGTGTATAAGTAACATGGTAAGCAGGGACGGACAATGTACTGCTACATACTTAAGGCCTGTCGACCCTGCAAAGGACATCACTTTGATAAGTTGTGTCCTACTGCAGATAAAGTCAAAGACGTCAAAACAGAGGGTACTACAACTGTGGCACTAGGTAGCACGCAAGACACCACTATATTGCCCACAATACAGATTCCCATGGAAGGTAATGACAGTAACAAAGTTTGTCAGGTACTTCTGGATCAAGGGTCTCAACGTTCCTTTATAAAGAGGTCCGTACTGGTGGGACTGAAGCACCGAATCGTAGGGGCTAAGACTCTTCGATTACAGGGCTTCACAGGGGTTACTGATAAGCAAGACTACGAGATAGCGGAGATTTCATATTTCTACCGTAAAAACCGGTACTTTATGACTTGTATCGTAGTAGACACCCTACCAGAATATGTATCTGTAGGTGTGAAGAAGGTGGAACACGCATTACGTAGGAAAGGGGTTAACTTGTCAGATCCCATGGGAAATCAGAGTGAGGTGCATGTTCTACTTGGTGTGGATCATTATGATGTAGTATACCCTGTATTTAAAAAGATGTGTGGTGTAATTTTAATCCCCACTAAATTTGGATATTGCATGAGCGGAATGGTGCATACTACACAGTCAAAGGTCCTGGTCGACACGGTCTCGATATATAGAGTCGTAACGCGGCAGCGGAGCGGAAGGGAGGATTCCCAACCTAGTGACCCTAAGATGGCTGCCGAGTCGACCTGGAACGACTGTGGAGATTGGATCACATAGGCATTAATGAGACTGATTATGACTCGGAAGTTGCGCTACAAAGGTGACAAAGGTCGTGTGCCTCAGACAAGCAATATAAAGTTAGTTTACCCTGGAAGAAGAGTGAGATAAGCCTGCCTACCAATATGGTTGGCATTAGGTCGCCTGCGCGCATTACAGCGTAAATTGTCTAACGAACCGAGCACGCGCCAGGCGTAGATGTATTTCGGAGTTATGACGCTAGGGGTTTATGAGAGAGTCGATGTCAAGGAACCGTTTAAGAAGGGTAGGGTTCACTATCTGGCTCATGGGGTAAGGAAAGACAGCGTCACCACACCAATACGGGTGGTATAATTAGACGTCACTACACCCGGGCATCAATTCTGGTGAGAATGTCAACTGCTTACACCATGGTTGGACCTGGACACCAAATGGAACCCAGATTGCGTTTGTCCTCATGCATCTTGCGGTTTAGGGAGCTCAAGGAGGAGATAGGAGATGTGAGGTCACCGCTTTTCCCGCCTCAGCGACATTAGCGACTCTGAAAGTCCAATCATAATATACCGTTTTCGGGTTGTACTCTTTGGGGCCACGTGCTCACAGTTTTTGTTAAATGCCACAATCAGAAAATCTAGCTGACACTCATGAGGACACAAGTAAACTATCTCGCGGATTATATATTGACAATTTGCAGGGTTCTAGCGATAGTCAGGATGATTTGTTATATGCATACTGGCAAGCACGCAGATTGTTAGCGGATGCACATCTATTTCTCCGCGAGTGGGTTACTAATAGTGAAGATCTTCAGAGTTTGATACAGGTGGACAGTACGGCATCTCTTAACCAGGAAAAGTACAGAAATTTGGGGATGATCTGGCAACCTAAACATGACATACTAACTTTTCAAACAAGGTCTTTTGCTCAGCAGACAGGAGCGCACACAAAAAGAAGTCTGTTGAGCAAAGTTGCGCAATTTTTTGATCCTTTGGGTCTAGCATTACCCGTTACCATAAGAGCTAGGATTCTAATGCAGGAAGTTTGGAGACGTAAAATTGGAAGGGATGACAGTTTGCCCGAGGACCTGAATGACCAAGGGACATTGTTGTTGAATGAATGTGCCATCCTATGTACTAAACCTATACCTCGTAAAGTGGCGGCGTTCGAGGTGACGGGACGTTACACACGTTTTGCGATGCTAGCGCCACGGCATACGGGGTAGCCATATATGTTGTTACTTCATTTGGGGCACATTTAGTTACAGCCCGGGCCAAGGTAGCCCCGATTTAAAAGGTAACTATCCCTAAAATGGAATTGACTGCCATGCTGCTACTAGCACGTCTGGTGCAACATGTACGCGCAGCATACGAGAGCGAATTAAATATTGAAATCGTTCACGTATGGTGCGATAGTCAGGTCGCACTCAACTGGATACATAGCAAGAAGTCTCTGCCAGTTTATGTGCGGAATAGGGTAGATGAGATTAGAGCCCTTTTGCCAGGTGTTGCTTATCATTATGTAAATACAAAAGAAAACCCTAGTGATCTCATAACTAGGGGTATAACGGCTAGCCAGTTAATGAAGTCCGAATTGTGGTGGCATGGTCCAAAGTGGCTGCTCCATGAAAGTGAATGGACGATATGGCATGCTGTTGGTGAGGGACTTCTGCCACTGGAAACAGTGGCAGTTACAGCCCAACCAAAGAGCCACCGGGTCCAATCATAGAGTGGGCAAGATTCGGTGACTATAATAAACTAGTCAGAGTTGTAGCTTGGGTTTTGCGATATGTATCCAATGTCAAGCTTAAAGTAACGGGTCAACTCTGCAACAGGGGTCACAACATTGATGCTCGTGAATTTAAAGCAGCTGAAGTAACTTTGATCAAATGGGTTCAAGTAGAAACCTTTTCCAATTAATTAGAATCCTTGAAAAGCTCGAATAAGACATTAATGCCTAATATAGTGTGTCAACTAAGGTTGCACCTAGACAATGGCCTCATCAGGTGTGAGGGTCACCTGAAGTGGTCAGGTGTACCAGACGGCACAAACCGACCTATACTTATGCCAGCAAGACATCACGTTACTGATCTATTGATCATACGTGCACATAGGGAAGTAAAACACTACAGGGTATGTCATATTATATCAAATTTACGTCTCACATGGTGGATACCCAGAGTTCGACAAGTAGCTCAACGCGTAGTAAGAAAGTGTGTAATATGCCAGAGACTAAAGGGTAAACCATATGCAACTGGACCAGCTCCACCTCTACCTGAATGCCGTGTAAAGCACGTAGAACCTTTCCAAGCGGTAGGATTAGATTACACAGGGGCATTGAAGACAAAGGAGCATGAGAAGGTTTATATATTATTGTTTACCTGTGCAACGTCTCGAGCGGTACACCTAGAACTATGTGATAATATGTCTAGCGAAGAATTTATGCTGGCGTGTAGACGGTTTGTGCCCGTCGTTCATTCCCTCAACTCATTCTTAGCGACAATGCTCCCACTTATGTCCAAGCATCAAAATATCTAAAGGATATGAGTAGTGATCCTACTATCATCACTTTTTTAGGGGAGAAGAAGTGCGAATGGAGGTTCATTCCAGTTAAGGCACCTTGGTTTGGTGGCATGTGGGAACGGTGTGTCGGCATAGTAAAGTCGGGACTCAGAGCGGTTGTAGGACGTGCTCTATTAAAGAAGAGTGAGTTGACGACAGTCCTCACAGAGATAGAGGCAGTCGTGAATGATCGCCCGCTTACATATGTGTACACCGACCTGCAAGAACCACTACCATTAACGCCAGCTCACTTGCTATATGGAAAACCATTGACTGCGTTTCCATCTGATTTTCAGTCCATAGTAGAGTTAGAGGATCCCTCGTTGTACTCTGAGGTAGCGGTGTCTAAGAAATACCAATATATATCCAGGATAATCGAGGATTTTAGGAAACGATGGATTAGTGAATATCTGCTAGCATTGAGGGAAAGGAGTGTTACTCCCTCTGGTAGACCAACGGCACCTACAGTTGGTGAAGTTGTTTTAATTAAAGAAGATAGTCCTCGTTTATACTGGAAATTGGGCCGCGTGTTGGAGGTATACAAGGGGGCAGACTCTGTAGAGCGGGTGGCGCTATTGCAGACAGCCACTGGAACTACTGTTCGTCCTATCGCACGTTGGTAGGCTTTGGAGCTCGATTCCGCATTGCAATCTGATGATCCACCTGTTATTGCTGGGTCCGAGGATTCTCAAAGGAACGACTCACCTCTTACTGATGGGGATCATTCTCGGACAGGGACGCGTCCCAGACGCGCTGCTGCTGGCGCCGTCGACATGTGGCGTCAGAAGATAGCCTCTGGGCAACTTTAGGTTTAAGGTGGGGTTCAGGTCTTTTTTTGTGGGGGGAGTGTATCGTATAAATACGATAGAATATGACTCTTTTGTGATCTCGTATGTCTCTGTGACGTCACGATCGCTCCTACAGCACGACGTAGGACGAGTAGATCGTATATTATAAGATTGTAAATAAGTTAAGTTATAAAAGGCCTAATATGCTATTAAGCAATATTGCCATGGTCTTATGTAGTATATATGAATTTATCGTATATATTAATATAATTTATCGTATAGAGCCTAGATGCGGTACGATAATTTGGGCTCCTGGCGTTTTGCCAAGGCAGCAAGGTGTGCCTTCGAGGAAGACCAGAGCCTTCACGAACACCAACCAGTTAACATCTAATTTTCCGCCCTCAGTTGATCGTGCTTTTGTGCCTCTAATCACAATACACATACAGCAATACACACTGCTACACCATCACGACGCTCTCATCGACGCCATGACTGACTGACAGATAAGCATAATATTCATGTCCATTCCCATGTAATCATTTATTCTTTCTTTAACTTGACTCGTGTCTCGGGACCGAAATCTCGATCCCCATTGTCCACCGCCATATTGGGTAAACGTTCTCCCTTGCCTCATTGCCACGTGGAACTATTGGTGAGTTAATTCCTGGCTAATATTAACCCTTATAACCTTACCCTATATATAAATTAATTATGTGAGACCTTTGGATATAAATTAGCTTGTTTCAGATTGAATTCAATTTAGATATGGAGTAGTTTTCATTTAGATTGATTTATTTGATTCATTATAGCTTAGTAATATTTAACTTCAATTGATAGTTTACCACACAAGTGCTGTGATCGATCGTTTAAGGAGACGTGAGAATAGTTGTAATCCGACCGAGTCGTTGTTTTTCCTTTACATTACGGTATCATAAATCTTAGGCAGTTGTGTTATATGGGTCAGTTTTGTGTCGGGCGAAATTTTTGTTTTCTTTGATTGTTCTATTCCACTCTTAAAAATCTGTTGTTCTTTGTCAAGCTTCCTTATTCCCTCCTTCAGTTAACCTGTTCCTGAAGTAACGTAACCAAGCTATCGGTAAACTTTACTTTGTTGCTTGTCATTTGTCACCAAGTAGGCTGGGATGATAGGGCTTGCTGGTTCTTTGTTCCTTTAGGCGCTATTTGTTTAGGCTAATAGGATAGGGCTTGCTGCTCTTAGTTCCTTTCACTTTTCGAGGGTACAGTGGCATCAATTAGGGAGACCTGAATATGTATTTGGATTTTACTTCCCAAGGGAAGTTTTGAAAGGCTATCTGATTCAATGAGGGGAGTGTTACGTCCTGGGATATATAAACACTGGGCTCTTTCTATTGGACTAGGTATGCGGCAACAAGCAACAACGGAAAACGCTAGATCCAACCCTTATCTATAAACCCAGGCAACAAACCACCCTAAACCATCAAGAGTCCTGCCTGGACAACGAGGTATCCTATGACTCGGTTACAGGGTGCACGCACTATAGACTGCTGATAGTCAAGCAGGCTATATAAAAGATCACCCAATTAAGTTGACTTAAAGCTTCAAGGAAAAGATAGATAACGGAATTAAATTGCAGAAACAATTTAATAACAAACTAGAAGAAAGTACATTTAACGTTACGTTTCAACTAAGCACCCCTGCGTGAAAGAAGGTGAAAGCAAACAGTCCCTCAAAACATCGTACCGGTAGACAAGATGCGGGTTTCTAAACTGCATGCGGCTACTGTAGGATCTGATGCTTAGCAAAGAAAGTATGTTACGGATTTAGAGAACTCTTAACTCATAAGCAGGAAATAAATACTAGTGATAGGCCATACAGTGTATATGGCATAGGTATAATTAAATAAAGGCAGCAACTCGCAACATAACCCCATACAGGTGTGCTTCTCACTCTTAGTCAGGCAAGCCTGCTCGGACAGAGTCTCTAAGCCACACCCTGACTCACAATGCTCACAAAAACGGTAAACTGTGGCACAATAACAAGCATACAGAGATGATAAACCCCTAGCTGTTAATCTGTCAGGTGGCAGAGGTCTAGCCGGAAGGATATAGGCTTCGGATACCCGGGCTGAGCCACCTGCCCTAGCCTAGGGACGTTCCCAGGTCTGTGCGCCAAATTACTCTAATTGAAAGGGTGCTCTCTTGAGAGACTCAGATCGCAAGTATCTGACTCTCTCCTGGCGACCCTAAAACAAAAGCAAGACGTGCTAGCGCAGTGCTGAGTGAACTAGGCAAGGGCCCTCACACAACACAAAACTAGACACACAGGGACACAGACAAGAAAATGCCCCCAGACTCCCACGGTTATCCTAGTAAAGTCGTGCGGGTCCACAGGACTCGCACCAGCAGACTTTACTTAAAGGATCGCAAAATACCTCCTCTCCGGTCTAGCTTCTGCTAACCTGACACAAGAACACACTAGCAAGCATGAAACCACCAAATATGAGACAACAAAAAAGCTTCCTAGGTCTCATTAACAATTACGTCTCTGCATAAGGCCCAAAATCCTATCTAGTTATCTGAGAGCTCGTCGTTAATACAATAATAGATATAAGGTCTATCAAGGGGATGGGATAATTAAATAGATTGGTGAAGTAGTGGAAGAAGGTATACAAAGTAAGAGAGAAAGTTTCTAAGTGGGGTTGAGAGGGATAGATATCAAGGGGGTCCGAAGGGTACGACAGTGAGGTGAGCTCTGAGTCTTGAATCTGTCTGGACCCCACCCTAGGCATACAAAATACATCCCAGGCTTGGCAACACTCAACACTGTTGCCTGGTCAAAATCCTCTACCCTGTGCGTGAGTCGAAACTAAGCTTAACGTTGCAAAATGCATATGGCAACGCTTCAGGCTCGTCCCAAGCTGGCAAGCGAAGCAACGTCCCAAGCCGGTCTCTCTCTCCCGCTCGTCTCCTCCCGCCCTCACTAGACTTACATCTTATATATTATAATGAAATAATCAACTATCGAGAATAAAATATACTAAGATGCGTTGGTTAAGAATAAGGGCAGCTTCAAGCTGTGAAACAACTTAAGAATATCCCAGACATTAGTTACGTTGTCGTAGGATATATACTAAGGAAAAGCCTGCCGGCCGGCTGCCGCCAGCCGGTTTCTAAACGGCTGGGCAGCCGACGCGTGCGCATGCCCGCACGTGGCTACTATGCAGAAGCGTCACACCTCCCCCAAGATATAAGACCCTTGATTAAGTTCTTCATATCTAACAGAAAGCTTCTCATAGTACCACACACTGTTGCGACACAAGGCACTATATATAACAAAAATAAAGACTGTTGCACTCCACCGAGCAAGTTCAACTTACTTAGCGACAATAAGCGAAAACATTCAACTTAGATACTGCTACAACATCTTATACAAAATTCTACACGTTATAAAAAATAAAGAGTTTTTATAAGGTTTTTGCTTTTTTAATTTGTTTTTTTCGGCTGAACTACAGTGACAGCCTATTTTCCTCCACACTCAACCCTCAATCCTGTGGCAGTCTAACCAACATCATCCACCCTTGATAGACAATCCGCTATCATGTTATCAGAACCGGCAATATGGCGTATGTCCAGATTATACTCCTGAAGCATGAGTGACCACCTGGTCAGCCTCATATTCCGGTTATGAAACTGATTCAAGAATTTCAGAGGGTGATGATCGGTATAAACCACTACGACTGGTCCGAAAGCAGGAACATATACATCGAAGTGCCTGAGCGCCAGCACTATCGCCAGGAGTTCTTTTTCAATTACAGAGTAATTCCTTTGTGCACTATTGAATTTTTTACTGTAAAAACTCACTGGATGTTCGATACCTTCATCATCTGTCTGTAACAAGACAGCCCCAGCCCCTACGCCACTGGCATCAGTCGCCAGCTGAAAAGGTCTGCTGAAGTCCGGGGCCCTGAGTATGGGGTGGGTACATAACAGGTGTTTCACCAAGGAAAACGCCTCTGCACACTCAGGAGACCACCGGAACTTCTTGTCCTTAGATAATAAGTCAGTTAAAGGTGCAAGTACAGTCGAATAGCCTTTGATGAAGCGACGATAATAGCCTATCATACCTAGAAACCGCATGATTTGTTTCTTAGTCGTAGGCTGGGGAAACTGATCGATGGCTTTGATCTTTGTCTGTGGAGGGCACACCTGACCCATCCCCACCTCGAACCCCAGGTACAAAACTGTGGCTTTGACAAAATTGCACTTACCCAGGTTTACCACCAAACCTGCTTCATTCAGTTTATTAAAAAGCTGTCCGATGTGAGCACAGTGACTGTTAAAATCCTCGTCGTATATTATGACATCATCTAGGTACACCATACAGTTGGGAATGTCGGCTACAATGTCGTTCATTAATTTCTGAAACGTTGCAGGGGCATTTTTCAGCCCGTATGGCATAACATGGCAACGATATGTGGCACAGTCCACCACAAACCCACACACCTCTCTCGCTTGGCACTTGCCAATAACCCTTAACATGGTCTATCTTAGTGAGGAACTTGGCTTTTCCTATCTTATCCACACTGTCATCCACGCGAGGGAGAGGGTAGGCATTTGTGGGGGTTAAACCATTCAACCTGCGGAAATCTATACAAAACCGCACCTTGCCATCTGGTTTGGGCTGCAGTGTGACTGGGGAAGTCCACCTTACTGCACCCTCAGAAATCAGCCCACGTTTCAGCATATAATCCAGCTCTTCCCTAAGTGCTGGTAATTTAATAGGGGGAACACGGTATGGCACTGATTTAACCCTTAATTAGCGGCGAGCAACATAAGTCGAGTTAAATAAAGCTGGACTATGTGGCGGCGCTCGACATAACTCGAGTGGCAATTTCAGCACGTAATGTGGCTGAGAGAGAGAGACAAGTGGTGGCAGGAGACTAGGCGAGCGTATGACTGCTCCAGACCACCGCGGCGAACCTACTGACACAAATCTCAGCTCCCTCCTCCTCTCTCACTCGCTACATACTCATTATGTACCGAAAGTACCGAATTACCTGCTTTTTTGCACTCGCGTTGCACGGTTATTGCAAGAAAACTATCCATCATACAAGGATCGTTATGGTGTCATTCGAAAGCTCTGTTTATGCCCTTTCAGGGATAGGTACTTGTTTTACGTTCTGGGTCTATTTAGGCATGAAAATGATCACGTAAACAGCCCTATTTTGGCTAAAAAGGCGGTACACATAAATAAACCGGGTGGTCCCCAACATCGACATCGTGCACCGCTTGAGTAGTGAGGCCAGGATGCTCGCGAAAACAGCTGGGTTTGAATCAAACAAGTGCTGCACAGCTACACGCTGTTGCTCAGGCAGGTGCAATATCAACTCGTGAGCCACTTGTCTAGAATTCCCCGCCCACTGATCCGCGGAAACATGACAATCCCAATTATCCTCCCCCGCAGCTTGACTGTCCCTTCCTCCTTCTCCACCACGATCGCTGCAGATCAACACCGGGACAGTGAGAGGCTCGGAGGGGCGCCTCACATACTCTTTCATCAGATTTACATGGCAAAGTTGGTTCTTTTTCTTACGATCAGGAGTAGCTACTAAATAGTCGAGATCAGAAACCTTCCTTACAACCCGATACGGACCAGAATACTTGGCAGACAAGGGGTGTCCCACCAGAGGCAGTAGTATCAGTACCTCCTGATCTACTTCAAACTCCCTCAGCTTCACCTTTGGTCGTATCTGTCCTTCATCTGAGCTTGTGAACTCTTAAGGTTCCGACCTGCTACCTCCAAGCTCTTTAGCATTCTCTCACGGCTTTCAACTACATACTTTAGAAGCGAGCATGGCTTTGTGACTCCCTCCCAGATCTCCTTGACTATGTGGAGGGGCCCCCTGACCCTGTGTCCAAAAACCAACTCGTTCGGGCTAAATCCCAAGCTCTCCCCAGGTACTTCTCTCGCAGCAAATAAAACGTATGGGAGACCTAGATCCCAGTCCTTCCCATTTTCCATGCAATAACACCGCAACATACTCTTGAGAGTCGAGTGCCACCTTTCCAAAACTCCCTGACTCTCGGGATGGTAGGCAGATGACACCACAGACACTATCCCATGTTGCTGCATGGTCTGCTTAAACAGAGCAGAAGTAAAATTGGATCCCTGATCAGACTGGATCTCCTGAGGGTAGCCATAATGAGAAAAATAGACAAGTAGGTTTTTGACAACAGTTAGCCATCCCGTTGCGCATGGGGTAAGCATCTGGATACCATGTTGCTACATCCATTACAGTTAGTACAAATTTATTGCCGGCACTAGTGGGGGCAATGGGCCAACCATATCGATAACTACTTTGCTGAAGGGCGGCCCAATGACAGGGATGGGTTGTAACGGGGCTCTCGGGATGACCTGATTGGGTTTCCCAACAACTTGACAAGTGTGACACTGTGACACCCATGACACGACACTCGCCTTTAACCCAGCCACCAGAAAAGCTTGCTCAGAGCTGCCTCCGTCTTACATGCCCCCAGGTGCCCTGCCAAAGGCACATCATGAGCTAATCTCAATAAGCTCTCACGGCACACCCTCGGTACTACTAACTGGTCCACTAATCCTGACCCGCCATCCCACTTTTTCTTGGGATCCTGATGTCTCCGATACAAGATCCCCTCGGACAAGAAAAAATCACCAGGCTGCGCATCCCCATCGCTCTCCAGTTCGACAGCACCATTACCACACGCCCTGACTTCAGGATCTTCCAGCTGCAAGGAACATATATCAGCAGGTGCGAGATTATCCAAGTTCATCTTAAATAATTTATTTCCACCTCCAATGTCCCGCTGAGCCATCCTTTCCTTACGCTGCGCATAACGATGCTGTCGCAGAGTCTCTTCCTGCCCTGCACCTGCACTAGCGGTGACAGGCCCCGGGGCCTCTCCAGATTCTAACATAGGTGCCAATAATGAGTCACCAAGAAACACTGCCGGCTCAAAACTCTCCAATTGACCAACACTTCCCGTTTTCTTGTGACCTTTCCTCCGCGGTTTGATAGACTGAGGTGGTGGCTGCAAGGCTCCGGATGTCTGAGAACGCGTCACAACACACGCCATGGTTTGTACGCTACACTTCTCAACCCACTCCTGTTCCTCCCTACTAACGTCAGCCGCCTTCTCGGCAACGACCAAGGGTGAAACCTTAGAAGCAGGCACCGCAAAGTCGTTGCCGAGGAGGAGGTCGACGCCCCCAACAGGCAAGTTCTCTACAATTCCTACATCCAGCTCCTTCGCCACACCACCCACCTCCAGCTCCATCCGCACCAGCGGGTAGGACTTCGTAGCATTGATCCCCACCCAAGCAGCGTTAATCGGCCTACCAGTAAAGTTCTTTAACAAGGTCTGAGAAGCCCCCATATCACGCAATAGCTTAACTCCTCGCCTTTCGCCAGCCCACCTCACAAAACCATTCCCTCTATGACCCCCAAAGACGTCGCGGACAGGGTTCGAGCCTTCCGGACTCTTGAACACAGGCTGTGTCCCACCCTCTTACGAACTACCCTTGGCAAACTCAGAAGATATAGGCGACACCCCTATGCTGCGGGCCAATGACACAACCTTGTTTGGTGGCTTGTTCGGACAAGCATTTGCAAAGTGACCCTCCTTGTGACATGCAAAGCACTCTTTACTCTTTGGTTTCCCTTGGGAGTGGGAGGTACCATTAGACTTCTTATACGGGACGGTATTTGGTTTATGTTCAGTTTTATTGTCAGTGCTAGATGGTTTTGTGTATTTATGTGTATCAAAATTCTTGGGAGGGGGAGGGGTACGATCCTTTGCACCTGACTCACTCCTAGCTGCTGCTCTGCACCCTCGAATTAATGACAGTCGGAGGTCAGCCATTTCTGCTGCCTCCTGGAGAGTTCTAGGATTTTTTTCCTTTATATTTAATGTTAAGTCCCCGCCTGTGCACTTAAAGAACTGCTCCAAGAGAACCAGCTCACTCAACTCCTCAAAAGTAGCTGCCCTCTCAGAACGCAGCCAATGTCGTAGTGCATCAGACAAGTCCCGGGCGTGTTCTAGGAAGGTACTATCCTTGCCCTTAGTAACACCCCGAAACTTCAAGCGGTAAGTTTCTGGTTGTAACTCATAGGCCCGTAGCACAGCCTTCTTTAGCTCATCATAAACTACACAGGACTCTAAAGGTAGTGCATCATACGCTTTTAGCCCCTTTCCTAGGAGTCTTGATGAAACTAATGCTGCCCACTTTTCCTGAGGCCACTGGTGTTCCTGACACTTCTTCTCAAATCGCATAAAAACTCAGTCACACATAATTCATCGAACACAGGAACTAGTTTAAGCAGGTGCGACAATGATTGGTCCCGATGTCTGTTACCTCCCCCAATATTTCGCCCTGTTACCTCCACTCGAGAGATCTCCAGCTCCCTGTCAGCCCGATACCTAGTAGACTCTGCCTGCAGTTCAGCCTCTCGTATAGCTGTTCTCTCTGCAGCCTCAGCCTGCACACTAGCCTGTCTTTCGGTAGCCTCAACCTGAGCTCTAGCAACCTCAGCCTGCACACTAACCTGTCTCTCGGCAGCCTCATCCTGAGCTCTAGCCTGTCTTTCGGCGGCCTCAACCTTGGCCATCTCAAGCCGAAACAACAAATCTGGAGTCAACCCTTGAGGAGGGGAAGGTGCATTTAATGGAGAGGGTCCCTGTGATTGAATTCCACACTGCCATTGACCATCAACTTGGGGGTATGTACTAAATTCAGGCACCCTGACGTTTGATATGGGGGTAGAGTGGAGGGGGGCTGGGGACCGGGGCCCCCAGTCGCCTCTCCACCCAGGTCTCTCCCTTCTAAACCCAATATCAAAGTCCTCAGCTGATCTTTCCTCATGCCACTTAAACCCTGGTGACCCTGAAGACCTGCCACACACTTTAAGCCATACTTATTCAGCTTCAACACCCTGGCAGCAGTAAGGGGCACCTCTAAAAATCTTCTAGCACCCTCCTCGCTATCGACTAGCCACTCCACAGGTCTTTCTCCCTCCGAGCCCGTATCGTGACCTGACCCATCACTGTGTTCTTATGTATTAGACATGTTTGTGTACTGCAGTAATTATCACGGTTATAGAATGTGCCTTATCTCCTATGCAAGTATGTATATACTAATGTTATTTAAAGTCTTTAGTGTGTTATATTGGTTGCTAAAAAAAAAACACTCTATGTCCACTGTATTCCGTTAATCATAAGGAATCTCAAAACAAATGACCACTATATTCCTCTGTTCAGTAAATCCTATGCAAGGTCGCCATTTGTTACGTCCTGGGATATATAAACACTGGGCTCTTTCTATTGGACTAGGTATGCGGCAACAAGCAATAACGGAAAACGCTAGATCCAACCCTTATCTATAAACCCAGGCAACAAACCACCCTAAACCGTCAAGAGTCCTGCCTGGACAACGAGGTATCCTATGACTCGGTTACAGGGTGCACGCACTATAGACTGCTGATAGTCAAGCAGGCTATATAAAAGATCACCCAATTAAGTTGACTTAAAGCTTGAAGGAAAAGATAGATAACGGAATTAAATTGCAGAAACAATTTAATAACAAACTAGAAGAAAGTACATTTAACGTTATGTTAGTTAATACAACTAATCACCCCTGCGTGAAAGAAGGTGAAAGCAAACAGTCCTCAAAACATCGTACCGGTAGACAAGATGCGGGTTTCTAAACTTCATGCGGCTACTGTAGGATCTGATGCTTAGCAAAGAAAGTATGTTACGGATTTAGAGAACTCTTAACTTATAAGCAGGAATAAATACTAGTGATAGGCCATACAGTGTATAATGGCATAGGTATAATTAAATAAAGGCAGCAACTCGCAACAAAACCCCATACAGGTGTGCTTCTCACTCTTAGTCAGGCAAGCCTGCTCAGACAGAGTCTCTAAGCCACACCCTGACTCACAATGCTCACAAAAACGGTAAACTGTGGCACAATAACAAGCATACAGAGATGATAAACCCCTAGCTGTTAATCTGTAAGGTGGCAGAGGTCTAGCCGGAAGGATATAGGCTTCGGATACCCGGGCTGAGCCACCTGCCCTAGCCTAGGGACGTTCCCAGGTCTGTGCGCCAAATTACTCTAATTGAAAGGGTGCTCTCTTGAGAGACTCAGATCGCAAGTATCTGACTCTCTCCTGGCGACCCTAAAACAAAAGCAAGACGTGCTAGCGCAGTGCTGAGTGGACTAGGCAAGGGCCCTCACACAACACAACACTAGACACACAGGGACACAGACAAGAAAATGCCCCCAGACTCCCACGGGTATCCTAGTAAAGTCGTGCGGGTCCACAGGATTCGCACCAGCAGACTTTACTTAAAGGATCGCAAAATACCTCCTCTCCGGTCTAGCTTCTGCTAACCTGACACAAGAACACACTAGCAAGCATGAAACCACCAAATATGAGACAACAAAAAAGCTTCCTAGGTCTCATTAACAATTACGTCTCTGCATAAGGCCCAAAATCCTATCTAGTTATCTGAGAGCTCGTCGTTAATACAATAATAGATATAAGGTCTATCAAGGGGATGGGATAATTAAATAGATTGGTGAAGTAGTGGAAGGAAGGTATACAAAGTAAGAGAGAAAGTTTCTAAGTGGGGTTGAGAGGGATAGATATCAAGGGGGTCCGAAGGGTACGACAGTGAGGTGAGCTCTGAGTCTTGAATCTGTCTAGACCCCACCCTAGGCATACAAAATACATCCCAGGCTTGGCAACAATCAACACTGTTGCCTGGTCAAAATCCTCTATCCCGTGCGTGAGTCGAAACTAAGCCTAATGTTGCAATCAAATGCATATGGCAACGCTTCAGGCTCGTCCCAAGCTGGCAAGCGAAGCAACGTCCCAAGCCGGTCTCTCTCTCCCGCTCGTCTCCTCCCGCCCTCACTAGACTTACATCTTATATATTATAATGAAATAATCAACTATCGAGAATAAAATATACTAAGATGCGTTGGTTAAGAATAAGGGCAGCTTCAAGCTGTGAAACAACATAAGAATATCCCAGACATTAGTTACGTTGTTGTAGGATATATACTAAGGAAAAGCCTGCCGGCCGGCTGCCACCAGCCGGTTTCTAAACGGCTGGGCAGCCAACGCGCGCGCATGCCCGCACGTGGCTACTATGCAGAAGCGTCACAGGAGGATGAGGTCAAGGACAAGAGGGAGAGGGAGGGACGAGCACTGGATAGGATTAATACTAAATAAGTGAGGGATTGCGTAGCAGCCATTGTTGGGATAGAAAGGGAAGACCATAGGAAAGTTAGAGGAGACAGAGAGAGAGCGTCAGAGGAGGCTCGATCCTGCTTAAACTTGGAAAAGTGTCGGGGTAGTGATGAGAGGGTAGGCCTGCGCGGCTTAGGCTCGCGGAGAGTCTGGGTGCTGCCGTGAATAGCAACAAGGCATATTGCTAGCCAGCATCAGGTGAAAACTCGGGAAGGCCATCGTTGAATGAGGTCTGGGGCATAAGTCGGGTTAAATAGTGGGGAGACTTATGATAGAGGGGGTTAACAATAAGTAGCGTGATATGGAATACGGGAGGGGAGGGGATGAAATGTTGTTTGTTCGCTTTTATTCTGCCGCTTCCAAAATTTATTACAGGTACCGAGTCAGCCAGGCGTGCGTCGGGAGATTGGAGAACCCACAGCAGGAATCCTGGCCCTCAAGAAGCTACGTCCAAGGATCCCCCATCAAATCAAAGAATCTTTTACCCAGCTGTCCATAGAGTTAAGCCGAATTTTTTTGTACACTGTTCAACTACTCAAAATTTTCCATTTTAAACCGTGCCTCACAACATCTCTTTTTATATAACATTAGCTTAGCTTAATTTTGTTTTCATTGTAAATGAGTGGGCAAAGCCACTAGCTTTCACTGTAAAAATAAGTGGGTTAACCACCAGGATTATGTCGCTGGCCGTGAATGAGACCTCAGGAGTTTTCCCCTTTCAGTAGAAATTTTAACGTAAATGTAGAGGGGTTTTTCTACTCAAGGGTGATCATTTAATGCACCAGCGACAGGTTAGACTCACACTACAGTATGGAAGACACTTTGAACGACACCTGAGTGATTTTAGCAGAGCAAAATCAATTTTAGTAGGGGGGAATGTCACAGGTCCGTGACTGAGATCATATACTTATAGGTAGATAGGTGGATTTATCCAGCGCTGGAAAATTGAGAGGCGGGAAAACAGCTGTAGAGAAAGAAGGAGAGAGTGAGGGGTGAGGGGTGCACGGTGGGCATAGGCCTGTGTACAGCTAGACGCTCGGCGCTGACCATCGCGGCGTACATGTGTGCGTGTGTGCGTTCTTGCTTGTAGGCTTGGGTACCGCTAGGCGCCTCGCGTGCGTGTGTGTGTGTGTGTGTTCATGTTTGTAGGCGTGGTCATAGGGAGTGTCCAGGCTTTTCATTGGCACCTTTTTCAAAATGCGTTTGGAGGAGGGAAACCGAGGCTATAAAGAGGGCAGAAGAGCCCAGGCTTCCTTCTTCTCCTGCCCGACCCCAACGAGACAGTCCATTTTGTTGTGCCCGCGATGAATGGGTCGGCAGGGACGCGAGGGCACCTCGTGCCCTAATTCTACCATAATCAGATGAGTCCAATTCAGTTAGACAAGTGTCAACGTATGTCTGAATTCAACATGGTGTGTGGTGGTGTGTTGCATAGGCCTAGGCCAAGGGTTGAAAGACTTTCCCTGATGCAACATTCGACCGAATTAGCTTAATGCTATGGCCGAGAATGGCAGGTGTAAGCATGACCCCACAGAGGGCTTGCTAAAGGCTAGGGATGCCAGGGCGACATAGTTCCCCTGCGGCGATATCTCACTGTTTAGCTATGCACGTGACCAGGGGTGAGTGTGGGGTGTGTGTCGGTGAGTGACGCCGTAGCTTTTGACTCAATAGAGGGCAATGCTACCGCTAATGCCCCTTTCCCACAGATGCGATTTCATACAATTTTCGTCGCCGAGGACAACACCCTCCTTCAAGATCAATTTGTAAATTTTTCGATAGAAAAATATCCTGGCCGAAGGCCGGTTCCTCAAAAAGTACAGGCTCGCTATCGCTAGCCAGGAAAAACTCGACGCCTAAATGACACGAAAGTCTTAATATTGACAACGAAATGGGGTGAAATGTCTTAAAATCGCCAAACTAATGGGCCGAACGTCATAAAATATGAAAACTAATGGGGTTTAACCATGAGGAAGAAAGGGGACCAGAAAAACTACCCATCTCCCCTTAATTCGGAGATTGGCAATGTCCGGCTTCGCCGGAGACATTTTTCTATCAAATAATGTACAAATTTAGCTTGCTCTCAAAACAAAAAATATATATATCGCTTGCCAGGAAGATATTGATACTTGGATGAGGATAAACGTCTTAAAACAGTTGGCTGAATGGATACAAACCAGAGAAAGAGAGAAAAGGAGAGAAAGAGAAGAAAAAAAGACAGGTGAACCCCCCAAGAGAGGTGCATAGAAAAAAGGGTTGACAGGTTCACTATAGGCCTAATAAAAAAAAATTACCCACCTCGCCGAAGGCGCTCTTTGGCATCGTCGATGTTCTCGGAACATCTGAGAGCATCGGCGAGCAGAGCATCTGAGAGCATCGGTGAGCATCCATGCAGCGTTCCAAAGTTGTTTTTTTGCGAAACCCTCCGCGATGTCTCGCCGATATCGCAGATGATCGCAGAAGCCCTCGCAGATCCCTCGGCGATGCTAGACGATGCTTGCGAGGGCAACGAACCCTCCTGAGTCCTCATCCAAAATTTTGAACAGTCCGAACATTTGCGACGACCCGTGAGGGCCCTTGCGAGGCCTTGCGAGTCAAACGATTTTTCATGAGAGAGTTTAAGAACTGTCACGAATGTGCCAATTTATTGGTGTCGGTGATGAAAATCGTGAGAAGTCGCATCAGTGGGAAAGTGGCATAAGAGATCGCTGTGACTCCTTAAGGCTTGACATATTAGTGATTCCCGTGGGTGTGTGGTCAGTGACGCCGTAAACATTTTCCCCACAGAGGGTGATGCTACCGCTGTAGCCATTGTTGATTCGATCATGCAATCAATGCTACCGTTAAGAGATGTTGCACTCTCTTAAGGCTTGACATACTGCTTTAATGAGACTCTTTAATTAGGCAACTCTCATAGTCTAGCGAGTCATGTGACTGAGGTGAGGAGGTGAGAGTGGAGAGAGAGTGATGAGTGTGATTGACGGGTGTGAGTGTGAGAAAATCTCGTGCCTATTCGATCATGCGGTCATTTGCTGGGCTAGGCGACGTTATCAGTATCACAGTACACTAAAGGGTTGGTTGATGTGAGATTTCGTATGACTAGCAGTAATCAGTATAATGATTTGGGGTAATCTTAGGGGTAGTTATAATACTGGGTAGTAATATGTAGGTAAGTGGGTTAGATAAGTGGGTTAGATTGAGTGGCTGAGAGTGTGAATGAAATTGTCCTTTTTCTAATGCAATTTCAGCGTCGCTATTCAATAAAAAAAAATAGTAGGAATGTTTGTTTCTTTAATTCTTGCTAACTTTAAGAATACAATTATTACAATATATATCATTACACAATACCGTACTCTAATATCCCGTAAGCTGGAACCTCAATTTTCTTTTCAAATATAATACTGCATTGAGTCAGTATATAAATACTGCATCGAGTCAGTATAGAGATAAATGTATAGCATGTTCTGGGACTGTAGTTTGTCTTAATTTCACAAGGAATATCTTACTATTTTACCGACTTTGTCACACTATCAACATATAGGTTTATTTCCTTTACAACTAGGCAAGTGTTACAGAACACCTATTAGTCATCAGACGTGTCCTATTACAAGTATCCTCCTTTGCTGATGAAACAAAACTGAATATGATAGTAAAGACACAGGAAGACACGGGCCGGCTGCAAGAGGACATAAATAAGGAGTTCCAGTGGACCAGGGGAAATAATATGCAGTTTAATGAAGAAAAATTTCAATTAGTACGATACGGAGATGAATATTTCATTAAAGAGAACACAAGTTACATAACAGAATCCAACCACATAATAGAACATAAAGACGATGTGAAAGACCTTGGGGTGATAATATCTGAAATATGGGATTCAAAGAACATAACCAGGTCAAAGTTGCAGCTGTGAAACGGCCAACAGGTTGGATTCTACGTACCTGTACATTTAAAACTCGCGGAGAATTGCCTATGATAACGCTCTTCAAATCCCTGGTGCTACCGCGGCTAGAATACTGTAACGTATTAACATTCCCATACAAAGCAGATGAAATTAATGACTTAAAAAGTGTACACAGGAACTTCACCTCACATATAAACTCAGTAAAACAGTTACACTATTGGGAGCGTTTAAAATTACTAAAGCTGTATTCATTGGAGCGTAGAAAGGAACGTTGGATAATAATAAATACGTGGAAAATCGCAGAGGGTTTTGTACCGAATCTACATACCCCAATAGCAATGAAGTTCAGTGATAGGAGAGACTGGGAATCGATATCCCCCAAGATGAAAAATCGGGGTGCTATAGGCTCTCTGCGAGAGGGCTGGTTATCACATAGAGGCCCACGTTTCTCCAACAAACTCCCGCGGCGAGTAAGAGACATTAGGGGCGTCTCATTAGACAGCTTTAAGAGAGCCCTCGATGTCAAACTACAAAAAGTGCCAGACGAGCCCATCTTCGCAGGGGACCGCTCCGCCCCTTCGAACAGTCTGCTGCACCAATTTTCAAACAACAACGAAGGGCGGTGCACTCCTCGGTGCCACTAGCAGAGTGGCAAACTCAACATAGGTAGGTGGTGATGCGGCTTGGAGGAAGAATGGCGCTTGGAGGTGTGGTGTTTATGCACGCGTTTGTTGGTTTTCCTTTCCTAATGGCATCAGGGTTGTGTATGGTTACCCGGATATCCTTGCCGGGTGTTGGAGGGAGTGCGGGAGTTACTGAGGCAACTCTGGCGTATCTTGGTGGTGTGGTGGTTATGGCTTCCTTCCTCGAGGGTGTGCTGGTATGCGCGGGAAAAGTGCTTGGTGGTAGTAGCGCGGTGTTCGTTTTCTCCGTTATCTTATAGTTATAATAGGACTTCAGAGGCTGTAAACCCTTCTGGATTATTAAGCCAGCACACTGCAAGTCAAGTATATTGTCAGGACTGGAGCCCCTTTTCGAGAACCCCAGTCCCTTAATTAACATAGTTATTAAACGGAAAAACAATAATAATGTATGTGTCTTATGAGTAAAAAGTATGTTAAATTTGATTGTACGTGTTTATAAATATACTGCAACTGTATTTTCGCTGGCAATTCTGCTAAATACCGATGTTTACAGCTTCAACTTCCTTATAGCCTATAACGCGCAAGTATTCAATTTAATTATGTCGTTTGGGTCTAGTCAGAACAGTAAGAAAACTACACAACCCTATTGAAGGGGTTCATAAGGGCGAAATTGGAAAGGAAAATACATCTATGATGACAGGTTGGCGGGAATTTCAATAGAGCGTCTAAATTCATCTGCGATATCTTTAAATAGATATTTCCGGGGTACTTATAGATTTTAAAACTATATCCTTTAACGATGTATGGGTTTTGCAAATAAATGGGATAAGCGTAGTTATTTTATTAGTTGATAAATAAGGGGTAGAACATGGGATTTCAGTTACTTTACAAAAGCTCGACATTTGTTTTGGTTCGGGAGTGTCCGCGGCAGTGTTGTTTCGTCTCGCTATTTTGCATTATTGCGGTAATAGACGGATAACCTGAGCGTTCCCGTTCTTGTGGAGTGCGTACGAAGGTGTAATGATGGAATACAGCACAAGGAAATAGGATTAGGTGCTAAAATAAGGTAATATTTTGGATGTTTTAAAGATGGGGTAGCCTGCTTTACCCCCAAGATTTCTGGAGCAATCTAGGCTAATGCCGTACGGGCTAATCTTAGATGGTTTTATTCTGCTTAAGAAGGATCTCTCATCTCTGACTCCCACAGGTCCTTCCTAACCCGAATGAAATCACCTGGAGGTAGCTAGCATAGAATAGTCGTAAACAAGCTAAAAATTTGTCACTTTTCACAGCTACTTTGAGGTTTTCGGGTGCAATCTATCGTACGCACTAACTTTAGGCGGTTTAATTCAGCATAGTAAGGAGCTCGGGGAATCAAAGAGATAAATGCCTTCTCAGTTAACCTTCTGACTCCCACAGGTTTTTACTAAGCTGAATTATATCGGCTGGAGGTAGCTAGGATAGGCGTGAACAAGCCAACAGAGCGGTGCTTTTCTGTTCAGCAACTTTAAGATTTTCAAGGACAAGTTGGGCAACTACTGTACGCACTAATTTTAGGCTTTTTTGTTCAGCTTAGGAAGTAGCTCAAGAAGGTAAATGCCATCTCAACCCTCAGACTTCCACAGGTCCTTCCTAAGCTGAATGACATCGTCTAGCCTGCCAATAGTAAGAATATAGCCTAATGAAAATGACGCGCACTTTCTTGGCAGCATCTACCGTACTGGCTAGTTACAACATTTGAAGGCGGTTTTTACTTAGTTTAGGAAGGACCTCTGAAACTATTCTCTAAAATATATTACCGTTAACCCCTTCTGTACCGGCGACGTTTTTTTTTTATTTCATTCTAGCTATATTTAGACGATATTGTGCAGTTAACCTCTGAAGTGCGCATGGGGGTAATTGGAAACGTCCCCCTGTGCTGACGTATTTGAGGTGTTTCCGTCACTAAAATATTCATTGTGCCATTAATAGCAGGTAGAGGACTGAGATTTTGCATGGCCCAGGGGCCAAAAAATAAAAAAAAAATAAAAAAAAAAATTTAATTTTTTTTTTTTTTCGATGTCAAAAGTTGATTTTTGTTTTCTCTGACTCTTAAGAGTCTCCCCGCAGTGCGCCGGGGGAACTCTTAAGAGTCTCCCCGCAGCTCCCGGGTTAAGAAAGATATGTGGTAGTAAAAAGGGTTGTGTGAGATAGTTCGAAACTGTTAATTGCTGGAGTCCCTTTATAAACTGAACGTAAGCGTCTAACAGTAGCCGAAATAAAATTAAAAGGACGGCACCGGTACTGAAATGGTTAATTTATGACTTAAGACTAGCCACACTCTGTGGACGATATGGTCTATAAACGTGTATGTATGTAAGCTATGTAGCCTACAGTACAGTATGTATGTATTCCTGTATGTATGTAAGCTATGTAGCCTACAGTACAGTATGTATGTAAGCTATGTAGCCTACAGTACAGTATGTATGTATTCCTGTTCAGACGACGGTTTTGTTGTATCTTCGTTCATTATGGGCTGGATGATATCCACACCACACGTCTAAGAATACTTAGAGTCTGGTCAGGTGAAGGTATTGAGGTATAAGCCTTCACAAGGGCACCTTGCAGCTACTATCTACTTTAGAGTGAGAATATAATTATGTAATTATATAATTATATCCCACAAATAAGCTGCTCAACTCCTTCCTCCTTACCCCCCTCCCCTCTCCCTACCTACTCCCCCCCCCCTCTCCTTACCCACCATCCCACATTCCACATCCCACATCCACATCCCACATGTGTTGATATTGTACATGTATAATATGAGTAGGGTAAAAGACTGTTTTATCACCTTTGCCCTTTTGAGACGTGTAATTATGTATTCCCATGTATTTATGCTTTCTCAATAAAGAATCAATCAATCAATCAATCCCACATTACAAATGTTGAGGGATAGACAATTATCAAATCAAGGGACTGGAGTTCTCGCAGAGAGGCTCCAGCCCTGACGTTCTTCTTGACTTACAGTGTCCTGGCTAAATAATCCAATTGGGTTGATAGCCTCTGAAGTCCTATTTTAACTAAATTATCAAATACTGATGTCAGGGTTACCAAATGTCTGCAAGAGAGCAAATACATGCCAAAAATCGCTAGTATAATGCCACACTCTTTTGAATATAACTTTAAAATGGCTCATTTTCCAGAATATCGCTAGAACTCATGCCGTTAGATGTACAAATTTGCCGCTAGATCGAAGTATATATCTACATCTAGCAGGAAAGTAGCTAAATTGGCAACACTGACTGCCTCTTAAAATTTCAGGCTCGCTATCGCTCGCCAGGAAAATATCGACACCTAAATGACACGAAGGCTTAATATTAGCAAAGAAATTGGGCGAAATGTCTTAAAATGGTCAAACAAATAGACCGAGCCTCATAAAATCTGAAAACTAATGGGGCTAAACAAGATGAAGAAGAGAGACCCTTAAAACGACCCATCCCCTTAACAGACAAGCTCTTTTCACCACCTACCTAAGGGGTACTTCACACAGTCAGGAATCAACCTAACCTAACCTAGGAGGGAGGATTTTAGTGTGTAGTAAAGGTTGGTTATGCAAAACAAACAAACAAACACAAATAGTTTATTAGCCTTTTGTACAATTTGATCATGGGCGATTTACATATTAATCTTATTTGATTACAGTATTTTACTATCATTTAACTTTTTACAAAGCAGTTTACAAACATGTACTGGCCATGAACTTTTGTTTGTTTGGCCTATGCCTATTAACTCAAGATAATCGTATTCCGAAAGTAAATTAGTTGATGAACTACCGTAGGTATATATAATAAAGCAAATTACTATGTATTCTATGCTATCCAGGAAAATTGGTATGTCAAAAATTAAAGTGAAGCTGGCAACCGTATTTTATGATTGATTGTATTAACGATCTATTGTACAGCTAGATAAGGACTGAAATACTCTGCATCATCAAACTTCCGTTACCTCACTGTAGACGTGTAGGCTATGCTATTTTGACCTCTTTTGTCTCATGACAGAAAGTTGAAAATGGTATGGCTTAATTCCTCGCCACCCTAAGACCTCTGAAAATGCCACACTTACAGCTGTTCAGGCATGCCAACATGTGTCACGATATCAATATATACCCTCTATCTTTACTGTCCTTAACAATATAATGGTTTTGACCCACCTGCGTTATCTTTCAATGCTAACATATAACAGGTGCTTGATGTGCTTCTTGTGAAGTTGTTTTGATTAGAAAAATGTGCAGAATATAACTGTTGGTATGCCTGGAGACAGTATATCCTCGTGACTTGCATTGGAAACCATTATTATAGTTATACTAATTAAAATACAAAGGATTACTGTGGTAATTTGATTTGGAACTTGAATAAATACTATATTCAAATAAATATATATTTCTGTACTTACAACATAACTTATATGTATATATTTCTGAACTATAATTACTACACTATAACACGCCACAAGCATATGTAAACTAGCAGGCATGCACACACGCATGCATACGCAAACGCACATAATGGCTATTGTTATGTCCACCCACTATTACATGAGGTGTCACGCAATATATGTTTATGATATATATCTCAATTGCGTAGCATACATTTAGTACTGTTGCTAAATAATTTGCTAAGTGTTCCATGTTACAACCAAAAATAATTATCTATAAAAAACATATTAACTCCGATAATGCTTATTGAGGCACACAATATTCTGAGTGTGTGTGTGTGTGTGTGTGTGATTACCAATTATGCCAAGAATAATGCTTAGTTGACGTAGTTTGTGTTTCCGAGGTTAGAGAGTGATGGTCGACCAATGACTATCAGTGTTGTCAATTGCATGATAATATGTTATTAGTTGTCCGAGATTGCACAGCATATAAAAGAAAAGACAATGCTGTATTAGTTTAAATAAATAGTACATTTTAAAAAATAACAAATGTAAGGTAGCTTTCTGAAGTCATAAGAAAAGGCGAAAATCTATACTATATCATTAATTATAGCATACTTATCCCCACGACTTATGTGACACCAAATGATAATAATATGGATTTTAAACAGGTTATAATATAGGCCAATAGGAGATGCAAGTTAACAAATATGACAGCATTCGATGGCGGGTCACGCAAGTATAATGTGTCTAACACAGAAGAAGAAAAACAATGCCTTATATGGTGAAAATTACGTAATATGTGGACTTATTTTACTTACTCCACATAATTATGTGTGTATCTGCTCTTTTGCAATCATACTTACAAGCAGCCTCGTAAGGATCAGTATAGCTGTTGTTCCTTGTTTTCCTTTTTATTTATTTGCTAAATGTGACATGTTGGGTACACTTATACAAATTGTGTCACAATCGTATGATACTAATCAGATTATTTCCTATGGCTCTACCATGGGTCACACCTATCGATTACTTTACATAATCCGTGCCCGATCTATATTTATGAAAATGGACTGAAACTTGTATTTTAGCTAATTATTTTTGCATTATGCTTATAATCCTGTTAACAATATATTTGTGTCGTGCATAACTTCACAGTTTAGCATGATTCGTTGACATTCCTAATCTCTCGCACAAATATATATGAAGCAAATCGAAATCGCCAGGCTCCAAATTGGTGAAATAAGGTTGGCTAATGTATGATGGCTACCGTCTGTATAACATGTAATTCTAAATATTTAAATATTTTTCTGAAGTTAAATACTTTTAACTATTTTGTATTGGCATATACAATAGATTTAATTATTATGGTAACAATTCATACAATAATGTAATTGTATTAAAGGTTGTACTACAAACTATTATTACATCTACCAAACTCAAAATGACCACTAACATCCCTCTTTACAGAACGAAGACCCATTCATTCATACAGACTTACACTAATATATCGCTATCGCTCGCCAGGAAAAAATCGACACCTAAATGACACGAAACTAATGGGGCTAAACTTGAGAAAGAAAAAAGACCCATCTCCCCTTAACCTCGTATAATTTAGCCGAGTACTCCTATTGTAAACAGATTAGGTTCTCTGAGATAAGGTAATCGTAGGATAGGTTTAACCCCTTCTGTACCGTGACGTCTTTTTAATTTTATTCTAGCTATATTTAGATGATTTTGTGCAGCTTAAGAAGGATCTGTGGTAGAATAAAGGATTAATTGAGATAGTTCAAACCCGCTTAATTGCTAGAGGCCCTTTTTAAGCGGAAAACTATCGTCTAATAGTAGCTAGAAGAAAATAAAAAGACGTCGCCGGTATGAAAGGAGTTAAGAAAGACGGAGTAGAACTATTAACACAATTTAATGTAATTTAGGTGGTCGCCACGTTTTAAGGATAAACGGTTTACGGATAAAGGAAAAGGACATATTGATATTAGGGAATATTACATAGAAACACATGAACAATATACGAGAGAATGGAAGTGAATTACATAATAATGACGAATTACGGTAGAAACTCTTATAACTCTATAACTTTTACATTGAAGGCCTTCGATATGTCTAGCGCAATAGAAAAGGTCTCACCGAAGTCCCGAAAGGAGGAGGACCAGGAGTTAGTAAGATATGAAAGAAGATCTCCAATAGAGCGACCCTTAACCTAACAAGTGCGCATGGGGGTAATTAGACACCTCTCCCTGTGCGCATGTATTTGAGGTGTTTCCGTCACTAAAATATTCATTGTACCATTAATAGCATTAATACTTATCCATATGCGCCTATTATGGGTTGATTATAAAGGTATTAACCTGAAACAACAATAAAACGAGTGAAAACAGCGTTTGGATGGTCAAAATCGGAGATATAGCCCGCGAGTTGTATAATGTAGGGGTGAGGCAAGCTGCTTTCCCGCCAATTTCCCCCAAGGCCACTGAAACATAGTCGATCGATACTCTCTCTCTCTCTCTTGCACTCGCTTGCCATCAGTGATGACAACACCCTGCTTGCAACTCGCTAATGTTAGCACGAAAATATACCTCAGAATAAGGGAATAACAGGTGATAACTGAAGGAGAGGAGGAAAGTGGGGAAGGAGGGGAGGTAGAGGACTGAGATTTTGCATGGCCCAGGGGCCAAAACAAAATATATATATATATTTTTTTTTTCGATGTCAAAAGTTGATTTTTTTTTTCTCTGACTCTTAAGAGTCTTCCCGCAGTCCGCCGGGCGAACACTTAAGAGTCTCCCGGCGGTTCCCGGGTTAAGGAAGCCATACTGGCGATCTGAGAGTAGATTATGAGAAGATAAATGCTTAAGAAATTTGGAAGTAGGAATAGTTTCAAAAACTTTAGAGACACAAGAGATGAGAGCAATTGGACGATAGTTGGAGGGTTGAGAATGGTCACCCTTCTTTGGGACAGGTTGAATGAGAGCGAACTTCCAGCAAGAAGGGAAGACGTTAGAGAAGAGACAGAGACAAAAGAGTTTGCCTAGGCAGAGAGTCAGCACGGAAGAACAGTTTTTGAGTACAACAGGAGGAACACCATTCGGACCATACGCTTTCTATGTACTAAGCCCAGAGAGGATAGAAAGTACATCTTTTAGAGAAGATTAGGATATTAGGCATAAGTAGGAGAGGGATGAATAGCACCGGAATCATCCAAGGTGGAGTTTTTAGCGAAAGTTTGAGCAAATAGTTCAGCTTTGTCAGAGGAAGAAGTGATGGTTGTGCCATCAGAGTGGAAAAGGGGAGGGAAAAACGAGGAAGAAAAATTGTCGGACTGGTTTTAGGCTAGATGCTAGAAAGCTTGGGAAGAGCTAGAGTTGGATAGTTCAGTGCATTTATTATTTATGAAAGAGTTTTTGGCCAGTCGAAGAACAGATTTGGCTTGATTCCGGCCAGAAACATAGGAAGAATGAGATTCTTGAGGTTTAAGGCGTCGGTACCGTTTAAATGTTTCCTCCTTATTGCGGACAGCAGTAGAAAAAGCATGAGTAAACCAAGAATTTTTGCACTAGTCAGAGAGAAAGAAAATGGAATGTATGCCTCCATGCCCGATAGGATTACCTCAGTAATGCGTTCAGCACTCTCCTCGGGTCCTCGGCCAGAGAAGCAAAATTAATTCCATGGGAAATCAAAGAAGTACTGCCAGAGAGCCTCCCAGTCGTCAGCGACAAAGTGCCACAAGCGCCGCCTGCTAAGAGGATCAGGTGGCCGTACTGGAGAGATAGGACGGATGACAGATAAGTTTATGGTCGGAGGAGCCCAAAGGAGAGAAAAGATCGACAGTATAAGGAGAAGGGTTAGAAGTTAGAAACAAGTCAAGAATGTTGGGCCAATCTCCGAGGCGATCCGGGATACGGGTAGGTTGCTGAACCTAGGTCATTTAGGATAATAAAGACGTAGGCTTGTTCACCAAGTTAGTCAGTAGAATTAGAGGAGAGCCATTGGTGGTGATGAACGTTGAAATCTCCTAAAATGGAGATTCAGAAAAAGGAGATATGGCTAGAATGTGTTCCACTTTAGAGTTTAGATAATCAAACAATTTGGGAAAGTCGGTAGAGTTAGGGGAAAGACAGATATCACATAAATATATAATATGAGAATGACAGGAAAGTTTGAGCCAAAAAGTGGAGAATTCAGAGGAGCCAAAATCGGAAATACGAGAGCAAGTGAGTTTGTTGTGCACGTATGCACAACATCTGCCTTTGGCTTTGAAACTAGGATAGAGACAGTAGGAGGATACAGAGAAGGGGCTGATGGCAGTTGCTTCAAACACCTGAGTTTCACACCCACTAAATATGTCAGCCTTGGCTGGGATCGAACCCAGGTCAAGCAGATTCACACGTGAGCGTGCTTGTCACTCGATCGGCGTGGCTCCAGTGCTGAATAAAATTATCAAGGACTAGTCTCAATAAAATGTATGATTGCAGCCAAAACAATAAGGGTGAACCATGGTCGGGAGGTTCATGGTCGATGTATGAACTATTAACACGGATATTATATGCGATTGTTGTTACAGGAATGAATGGAGGAGGTTTGTTAGGAAGAACATGTGAAGGTATTTGTAACCTTTTAATTGACAAACCTGGAAGGTCAACATCCCCGATGTTGTGAAGAGACTTTGTTATGGAAGTGTATATCATCTGAGGTGAAGTCAATGGTATTGAGGCCTGGTGAATGTTGTTCCGAATGTTAAGATACTTGCTTTGGAAGGTGTTTATTGTATTCATTTTCTCCCGGTCATCATTGTTCCCTTTCTAATGTCCCTTGCTAATCCTCCCCATTTATTTAACGGGATTGAAGGGTTGGCTATTGACTGTCTGACTGCCTGTTACACTTTCTGTGGTAGCATTAGCATGACCAGGTGCTGTCTGTTATATACTATTGACTATACTGTTTCAGAGACCAGGTAGATGTCAATAGTTCCAGCTGATTGACTTGTGCGACCGACCGTGATTATTTAAACCTTTAAGAATTAAGAATTACTAAAAGCCACTTTCACACATTCACGATGTTGGTCCCGATGTTCCCCGATTTGAATATCGGGACACAACGTGGTGCAATCCCCAACGTGTGTCGGGGTCGTCGGGGAGCGTCGTGTTACCCGCGGTGCGGGACGTGGCAAATCGGGCTTGGCCACCAAAGGTTTGGATTTGTTCAAAAATTTCGCACGATGGACTTTTGGCGTGGTACCATCGGGTAACGTCGGGTACAACGTGTCGATGACGTGGGTCTCGCGTGTCTGCATCCGGTATCATCTGCATCGACGTGGCGGCGTCGGGGTATAAATAGTTATAATATATTACAGTAAAAGTCATGTAATCCGAATGGCAGCGGACCGACAGTGCTTCGGATTAGTGGAGTATTCTGACAACACTATAAATACGCACATGATGAATAAATAAAGACCTGATATGGTATACGGTAGGCCTATACCGTATATACCGTATATAATATTCCATAATCAACTTATATCAAACGAGTTAATAAGTTCAAATGAAAAATCAGTGTACCGGTATGATTACCGAAACACGTGTGTTAATTGTCGAGTGAGTGTGTGTGCGTGTGCGTGTGTGTGTTATTGTTCTTGTGTGGCTATATCGACCGCCACTGATACACGGTATGCAATAAATGTTATTATAATTATGCTGTATGGAATTGAATTTCATTTTACCTAATACAGTAGTGTTTATAATAGTAAAAGCCAAAGGAAATACTAAGTGTTATTGATTAATTTAACACAAGGTAGTGTTTGTGTGGGTGGATGGGTAGAGGATGGATAGAGGAGATTGTTTCTGTGTTTTCGACGTTTCCATCCTTACACAAGCTATGTTGATATCGATTCTTTTGCACAAGATAGGTTTATATCAATACATTTTACCTTCCACAATTAGAGAACATATGATTCATCACGAAGTGTAGCCTACCTGTGGAGATTAAACGCACTGTTATATTATATACTATATGAGATATACCGGTACCGGTATATCATTTTTTTATCGCTATTTTTATTTGCATAATAAATCACAACATTTTTTTCCGCTGAACATGATGGCGGTGTTTAGAATAATTATGCTATCATCAATATTGGATTTTATAGAAATAAATCTATAACAATAGTTTTTTGCTTTTATAGAATCCCAGCCGCACCAAAATATTCGCTCTCAATTGGTTTTCACCCATAATAATTGTTTTTTTTAATTACATTTTTTATGAACGGCAAGAGGAAAGGTTAGTATATAAGATTTCAACAAAACAATAAATAAAAATAATAATATGTGGAATTTCACCGTAGGTGAAGGTTACTGTTCAGTCCGCCCGTACTTTCCCTCCCCATCTCAGTTGGTTTTCACCCATAATAATTGTTTGTTGTTATTTAAAAAATATGAACGGCAAGAGGAAAGGTTATTATATAAGATTTCAACAACAAAATAAATTAAAATAATAATATGTGGAATTTCACCGTAGGTGAAGGTTACTGTTCAGTCCGCCCATACTTTCCCTCCCCATTTTCACCGATAAAATATGGGACAATGAATATTCTGTAAGCAAGTGATATATTGGATTTTTCATTAGCTTTCTAATGGTACATATATGGCCAATGTACGATCAAAACTTTTATTTTTCCTGAATATTTTTTGTCCGTCGCCGCTGTCACCCACTGGTAAATATTTTCGCTTCTCTTCATGGTCTACTTTCATATAATTTAACGTTCGATAGTTTTTAGATATTAATTTCGTATACCGGCAATGAATACAGATTGTTATTTACGAAGAACCAGTTCTCTACGACAAAAACTTGATTTTATATAAAACAAATCATACGCCTATACCTTTCAAAGAAATAATTCGACCTTATCTTACCTTAAACTTGACCGTTGAACGTAATACCTTTACCACCATATGTATTGATGATATCTGTCAGGTTGCCTGACGTTGTGGCGTCGTCCTCGTCGGGTCGGCCAAGTGTCACCATCATAAGTCCATCGCCCCTCGTCGTGTTCCCCACGTGCCACGTCGGGGTACGTCGGGGTACGGTTTTGACCGGAATTTTGACCGTTACAGCATTGACGTGGTGCCGTCGTGTTGCAACTGTGGTACCATCTGGCCCGGCGTGGCTATGACGTGGCTACGACGTGTCACCGTCGAGACGAAGCTCCAAACGCGTACATCCTGTCACTGTCTCAGCCGATGTACCAATTTGTGTACCTCGTGGCACATCGGGACCAACATCGTGAATGTGTGCAAGTGGCTTAAAGGACGAGACATTGAACACTATCGCATGAGCTAATCAGCTAGACTTATTGACATCTCACCTCAGCGTCACTGAAACAGAGTATAGTGTTCCAGCAGCCCACATAATGGACACATTAACAATACCCAACAGGGTTTTACAAACTAATGGTCCTCGGAGTCACGGAGTCACCGTCCTACAGATATTATCTGCCATCAGTCACAGTGGTTACAGGAGAATTCGCCCCGAAACCAAGTCGCCCCGCTCTTGGACAACGAGTTCGCCCCGTTTATCCCCCCCCCCCCCACCACCACCACCACCATCATCACCACTCCTGGAGCTTACCACTTATTTTCATCACTCCCACAACCCCTGAGGTCTTCTGTAGTAAAAACTGATGCAAAGAAGGAATTGAGGACATTACTCATCTGTACTCATTTGTTAGGTTAGGTTAGGTTAGGGTTAGGTTAGGTTAGGGTAGGGTAGGGTTAGGTTATTTTAGGTTAGGGTAAGGTTAGGTTTGGTTTGGTTTGGTTTGGTTTGGTTAGGTTAGATAGATGAAGAGAGGGGCAATTCTTCAGTACCGCTTTAGGGTGGAGGGGGGACATTAACGGGGCGAACTCGCGGCGAGGCGAACTCGTATCGGGGCGAATTCTCCAGTATTCCTCACAGTGCACTCGGTTTATGGTTACGCATATAGTTATTAATGATTATATAGGGTGACAGTTTCTTATCTAACTTATACATTTTACTGCACATAATGTATAGTTACCCTTGCATAGACTTAATCATGAGATATTTAACGTTAACATAGGTATATCGGCATTTACCCCCCCCCCCCCACACACACACACTCACACACATATTGTACAGCTGCCTAGTGGAATTGTGATATAATTATGGTCTCTTCAGGCCTAGCGTGGTTGCTAAATTTCAATATATCTTAAATAGTTCCTACGCATGTTTTTCTCTTCCAGAAGCCAATAGGTATAAGTCATAACATGATTGGTAGTTAAAATATCAGTGGATATATCTTTTTCATGAGCTACCCTGGCAACCTGTAACGCGCTGCGTTAGTTGCGGAAGATAATAATTGGTAGAAAGTGCGGTCCCTGTGACTCTCCTGCCAAACCACTATTCCTACAGAGAGAGAGAGAGATGGCTAGAGCCATAACATATACTGATATGCGCGTGCATGCAGTGAAACATTAGTGTTTATCGAAACACAAGTGAGTGTGTGTGTGTGTGTGTGTGTCTTTGAAAGATCATATTAGCATTCTTGATTAAAAAGTTTCCCAGAGGTTAGGTTTGCTCAATCGTCTGTTACCCCCTTATCCCCGTACAGCCTCTGTCTCCGTACAGGGACACTGTTGTAAGCGTATCAGGTATTGTTCGCATATAAAAAATGCCTCTGAAAGGGTGCAGTCAAAGGCATGTATGTAATCTCTACTCTTCTCCACCATATTGTCTACAATCTCTCCACATTGTGAAAATTGCATGTATATTACTGTTATTCCATTATTATAATCAGTGTTCTTCACAGCTGTCCCAGCGTATACCTCTCACTCTGTAGAGACAGAGGGCCACCCGCTTCGTAACTCATTCCCACCATTTTTCTGCCCACCATTCAAAGCCAACAGTTAACTTAAATTTCCCCGTAATTTTTCAGCTCAACAAGTAAAGTATGGAATTCACTCCGTAAATGTGTCTATCCCTCAAGCTATGACTTTGTTTCAAGCTTTGCGTGTCCTGCAGTTACATTCCAGTGCACCTTGAATATGGTTCTGTACTAAGCATTCTGTTCTGACTGGGGTAAGGGGAACAATAGGACGTCAAATTGTTTATAAGTAGTTTTGCCTCTTGTCTCTTTCATACGCAGAGAAACAATTTATTAGGTAAAGGGAAGTGGAGAACATCAAACCTTTGATTGTCATATCGAGGAATCGGGTTGCTTGTAATGGGAATTTGCACTACATAAGTGAAGTGGCTCTGCGGGTAATTTTGTTCATATGTTTAGATGAATATATAGAGTAAACATTACCGAATACTTATTATTATGATTAATAAATACTCTATCCACAGATATTAGAGTCAAGCTTTCGTGTATAGGCCTACAGCAAGCCTCTTCAATGTATTCGTCCATTTAGTTCGTCTCTCCCTTTCCTTCTCGCTCTCTCTCTGAACGGCTTAATTATATTTGCATTGCTATCCAAATGTATATGCTAATAACAAACACCTTTATCATACATATCAACATTGGGAAATGCAAACCACTAAAACTTCTCTGGGGCTACTTTGAAAGTATATAGCGTTTTCCAATGACATTTTAGTAGGACATATTTTTCGTATAAGTTATAACGACTTTGAAGTTTGTAGCACTTATTTCCGAGCAAATCGTGTATTTGTTTCTATTTAAGTAGGTTACCAGTTCTAAAGTCTGATATTTTTGTACTGTATTTTAGTCATATATATATTTTGTCTTCTCCAAACCCCCTTCTCAAACACAAAATACACATCTGGAGAATATCATAATTATGTCAATATATATTGCACTGCTTTTATTGCTGAATGACCTATTTTCTCTAACAGTGTAGGATTCTTTGGTGTAAGCGACTAGTTATGAAAGCTGTTATTTTGGTATGGGAATTTCACTAATGACGACTAGATGGATATGGATATGCAATACATTATTTTAATTTAAGTAACAACACAATGCTACACATAATGCTGTATTTGAAGAAAAAGGCATGAGACAGAGAGGTATAAGGAGCCCCAAAACAAATGCCGCAAATCGATAATACGGGCCAGCGCGGGACCTCAACCAAAATTAAGAGACCAACATTTATCCAAAGAAGAGCAAATGAACATCAGCTAAGGAAAAGACTAATCTATAATGTGGATAGATATAGATAGATAGATAAATAGATAGTGTGAGTGAATGAGTGAGAAAGAGCTGTCTTACTAAATAGATAGTGAATCTAGCAATCCCTACAAATTGGTTTGTAAACAATAATTACACATAAACAAATATTTCTTAAAGGCAGATTTCACAAGCAAAAACTATTTACATCTTAATTAATATCAAGAGATAAAACAGTAACCATAAACCTGGTGAAATAATTCACGTAACCCCCCTCCCCCACCCTAAATACTTCTAACTTTCCCTACACAATAACGCCCCCCCCCCCCACCGTGTAGCCCACCCCTCTCTTTCCCAGCAAATCTAACGACGCCATCTATGGGACATAATGTGCAACAGATTCAGGGTGGGGAGGAGTGAGCGATCTTAGTAATACCAGAGCGAAAGACCCAGCGAAATTACCATTAGGTGGCCCAGTCGGAAAGGTGACCGACTGTACATTCGCGCTAATTAGTGATGTCTCGGCACCAAGTATGTTTTGATCAATAATGAGTATCAGCAATATCTAAGCTTCATTTCTTTATATCGAGTGTAATATACAAACAGGTTCCCACACTTATCCACCCTATTCAACATCTGACAGACATTAATACAGCACAGAGCGAACCAAACGTAATGGCAGCTGGGACATGGCTTATTAGCGCGACCGTACATGTAAACTGTCGACTCGAACTACTTTACATTTAACTTACAAATATTATGTACCACCCCCCCCCCCCCCACACACACACACACGACTTAAATTGCTTCAAACTGTGTGTCCAGACATTTTGGCTCGAACATTCCTTTTGGCCCTGTCACTCTTTCAACTCTGGGTGAGGCACTCGTTACAGGCAGTGTTTTTCCTTGTCTCCCTCATCCACATAGGGGGGAAAAGAAAAAAAAACACACACACACACTGATGATGATGATGATTGTGATGTTATAATCTAATGTATTTATTTCACTCCTAACACCAAACACTTCCCAAGGAAATTAATGAAAGCATGTGATCCTACCGGAATTCGAACCTGGGTTATCACATACAGATCCACTCTAAGCATTAGAAGACCGTAATAACTAAGACCGTATGTTTATATTTACAGAACCATGGACTCTGTGATTCATCTCTCAGCTCTCTATACTTGGTGAGTGTTCAACTGTATTTCTGTTAAGGGGGGATTACCGTATGTATTTGCTCATTTATGTATCATATTATTATTATTATTCTAGTTTACTCCCTAGACCTCCATCAAGCTTTAACCCCTTTCCCCCCCCCCCCCCCCAAGACCCTCCTTTAAGTTTACTTTTGTATTTTACTAGCTGTCGTTCGCCAGGAAAAAATCGATACCTAAATGGCACGAAAAATCCTAATATTGACAAATAAATGGGGTGAAAGGTCTTAATATCGCCAAACTAATATGGCGGACGTCTTATAATCTCAATACAAATAAGGCTAAACATGAAGGAGAAGGGTGTCTCGAAAATCGACCTATCTCCCTTTAAAAACAACCACAACGGCGCTTTTTGTGGCTTGTATACTATTGTATATATATATAGTATATATATATATATATATATATATATATATATATATATATACTGTACTGTATACACCGGTAACATTTTGGACCTTTATTTTTGCATTAGTATTGATAACTAAAATGAAGTTACTCGGTAAAAAGTCAAGGGTATACTAATATAATTATATAATTATTTGGTTTATTGATTGTGATGGTTCATATTCCGTATTATCATATCAGAGGGACAGAGGGGGAGAGGTAGACCGAATATGAGGTGGAAGGATGGAGTGAGGAACTACATGAACGAAGGCGGTGCTGGTTGGGGGGAGGGGCGTCGACTGACTGGGGACAGAGGTGCATGGGGGCGGTTCGTTCGTGGCCACCCCTTCGGGGATCACGGCGTCAGGCAATAGATAGATAGATAGATTGATTGTGATTTAGAGACAGATTGACCAAATATATGAATTATCGATAACCCAATTATTACTAATAAATTCCTCCCTATATAATATAGGCTATACGAAGACATGTTGCATCCCTTGCATTGTTTTGCTGTTACTTTTATGAGAAGTGATCAATTGACCACTTGCGAGTTTCAGGCTACAAGGAAGTTGGAGCCGTGAATAATCAATATTAAAGAGAAATGCAATAATAATGTGGGTTTCTGATGGGTAAAAAGTATGATACATTTGGTTTTATGTGTCTATAAATGCTTTAAGACCGTATTTTAGCTGATAATTCTGCTAACTATTGATGGCCACAACTCCAACTGCCTTATAGACCAAAACTTGCAAGTGTTCAATTGAACTTGCAATTGACTTCCGGTACTTACGAGTTGATTTGTTTACATCGATATTGAGCAGAATTAGCAGTTAAGGGAAGATGAGTCGTTTTTCTGGTCCCCTTTCTACCTCGTTTTATGCCCCATTTGTTTTATGACGTTCGACCCATTATTTTGGCGACTTTAACACCTTTCGCCCCATTCCGTTGTCAATTTTAAGACCTTTCGTACCATTTAGGTGTCGATTTTTTCCTGGCCAGCGATAGCGAGTCTGAAATTTTAAGAGGAACCGGCCTATGGCCGGGGCATTTTTCTACCAAAGAATTTACAAATTTGAAGGGGGGTCTAGGGGGTATTTTTCTAAGCTTGATGGAGGTCTAGCGAGGAAACTAAAAAATAAAGGAATCAATTAATTAATAGACCCAACAAACGGCCCATCTCCCCTTAATACGATTGCAATACATATATAAATGCATAACATCAAATTCATCATACTTCCCATCCACCAGTAACCTTCATATTTATTGTATTTCGGTTTAAGGGGAGGCTGACCGTTTGTTTGGTCTATTAATTCATTTATTCATATATTTGTTTTAGTTTCCTCCCTAGACCTCCATCAAGCTTAGAAAAAAAAACCCTAGACCCCCCTTCAAGATAAATTTGTAAATTTTTCGGTAGAAAAATTTCCCAGCCGAAGGCCGGTTCCTCTTAAAATTGCAAGCTCGCTATCGCTCGCCAGGAAATAATCGACACCTAAATGGCACGAAAGGTCTTAAAATTGTCAACGAAATGGGGCGAAAGGTGCTAAAATCGCCAAACTAATGGGCCGAACGCCTACAAATCTGAAAACTATTGGGTTAATCATGAGGGAACGGTGGGGGGGGGGGGGGAGCCAGAAAAACGGCCCATCTTCCCTTAATATCAATATTTATTCCTATCCTTTGATCTCTGACAGAATACATTATTTTATGTGGCTGAATTGGTATATATTAAGGGGAGATGGGCCGTTTTTCTGGTCCCCCTTCTTCCTCATGTTAGACCCATTGGCTTTCACATTATGAAAAGTTCGGCCCATTAGTTTGGTGATTTTAAGACCTTTTTCCCCATTTCTTTGTCAATATTAGGACTGTTCGTGTCATTTAGGTGGCGAGCGATAGCGAGCCTGTCAGTCAAAGGAAATCGTCCTTCGGCCGGGACATTTTTCTATCGAAAAAAGTACAAATTTATCTTGGAGAGTCTTGAGCGGGTGTTTTTTAAGCTTGATGGAGGTCTAGGGAGGAAACTAATACAATAATAAAAGATACATAATGAGCAAATATAAACGACACATCTCTCCTTAAGGGGGTTACCGACTATTTTTTATCTGTTTCACCTTTTCTCTCTTTCCCTGGCTTGTATCCATTCGGCCCCATTCAGCCAACTGTTTTCAGACGTTTATCCCCATCCAGGTGTCGATTTCTTCCTGGCGAGCGATAGCGAGGCAGCATTGTATGGAGAAATCCGGCTTCGCCGGAGAAATTTTTCTGTCGAAAAATGTACAAATTCAGCTTGCTGTCAAAACACAAATATATATATGCCGGCTCGCTTCCGCTCGCCAGGAAAATATTGACAGCTGAATGGGGGTAAACGTCTTAAAACTGAATGGGCCCGAATGGATACAAGCCAAATAGAGAGAGAGAGAGAGAGAGAGAAAGAGAAGAAAAGCGAGGTGGGCTCCCATAACGTAGAATTTCTTAATTAAATAATGCCACAAATTAAATGCCAGAAAAGGTGTTCGTCTGACTCCGCAACACACACACACACACACACAAGTACTGTACCTACAGTAGCCTACATGTACACTCATAATAATCACATTAGTTCCACTAATTTCTTCTTATCTTCATAACAGAAAAATACGTGTAATGGTAGATGGCCTTTATTCTCAATTTCACTCAATAAATGCTGGTGTTCCCCAGGGATCAGTTTTGGCCCCAACTCTGTTCCTCATTCATATCAATGATCTCATATCTACCACTCATAATCCAATACATTCCTACGCAGATGACTCAACACTCCACAGTTCCTTCACATTTACCAATTCTTTCACCCAACCCGATCTTATAAATTCAAAAATAAACACTGCAATTTCTCTGAACCAGGACCTTTCTAGAATTAATGAATGGGGACAAGAGAATCTAGTTTCCTTTAATGCACAGAAAACCAAGTACATTCAATTTTCTAACCGACAGAATCTCACTGACTCCCATATATTTTTTAATGATGTAAATATTCCCACTTCCCCTAGTATTGACATTCTCGGTGTAACATTAACTACTAACTTGAGCTGGACACATTATGTTAGAAGCATTGCTAAGAATGCCTCTAAAAAACTGGGACTCCTGTACAGAGTTCGAGAATTCTTCACTGACGAGCAGTTGGCCGTAATATATAAAAGTCATGTGCGCTCTCAGATGGATTACTGTTCACCTCTGTGGGGTGGAAGTGGAGTGGTTGCATTGAGGCAGTTGGACAAAATTCAAAATAAAGCTATTAGATTAATCAATAACCCTGCAATCACACAGGACCTTCCTACATTAGCCATACGAAGAAACGTTGCATCCCTTGCATTATTCTACAGATATTTTCACAGCAATTGTTCCGAGGAACTTGCTTCAATTGTGCCGCCTCTCCACATCTTTCCCCGTAGAACTAGGGCAGCTGAGAGCGCCCATGAATTTACACTTTCTCCTCCACAATGCAGAACTTCTGCTTATCAGAATTCATTTATCCCCAGAGCTACTACTCTTTGGAATTCACTTCCCTCGAATTGCTTTCCACAAACTTACAATCAACAAATGTTTAAATCCAGTTGTTACAAACATTTTATGAATGGAGGATGCCTTTAGGCACATGGACCTTTTTGTTTTATCTGTGTTTTTCCTTCCTCCGTTCATTGTCTCTTTAAAAAAAAAAAAAAAAAAAAAAAAAAAATACCGGTACACACATAAAACATTCAGAACACACACACACACTCAAACACACACACTCAAGTACACACACACACACACACACACACAAGTACTGTACCTACAGTAGCCTACATGTACACTCATAATAATCACATACCGGTACACACATAAAACATTCAGAACACACACACTCAAGTACACACACACACACTCAAACACACACAAGTACCCACACACACACAAGTACCCACACACACACACACACTCAAGCACAAGCACACACACACACACACACATACTCAAACACACACACACATACACACTCAAGTACACACACACACACACACACACACACACACACACATTCATATATATATTATTTATTAACTTAAAAGGTGATACGATATATTGTTACTGATGTATACCTGACTAAAGGGTAAGTGATAATTATTGATACTTTTATATCTTTATTATCATCTTGGTTGTTCTTCTGTTTCTTTGATATGTATAATTTATGCTTTATATCTATAGCAATTGTGCAGATGCAGTAATATTTGTGTATATATATATTTTATTTTTATTTGTTTTTGTCCTTCTCTCTCCTTCTCATTCAGTGGTATGCGTTGTTACTTTGGCGTGACTAGAAAATACACAGAGTTTTAACTCTTAACTGAGACCGGAACCTCTCCGAGACGTCTTAATTTCAAGGGCTGGGTAGGTCCATATCCAATGAACCCTCTTGCAGACTACACCAAACTTAGAATTGTGACTGAGGTCGGACTGTCAGCCAGCTCTTGATCTTGGGTAGAGCCAGGATCTTGTTGGTGTGGGCCAGGAGGGCGGGGTATTTCTTCAGTTGGGCCTCGAAGCTTGGTTTGATCTCACTGAAGAACAGACCTATGGTCAGGTCACCCCAGGTCATCTGTGGAGGTCAAGGGAGAGTTGGAGTTAGCGACTTGAAGCAGGGTGCCAAACTGGGACAATTTACTATTAAGACATGAACCATAGGGAGGGCTTAATCAGGTGGTCAGTACCGTTACATGTGGCAAATAAAGTATATAGGCTATAGCTCTAAGATCAAAGGTTGGACAGGTCTAGGATTAAGGATATTAGTATGTTAAACACGAAAGATAAATACTCACTATATGGCAGTACTGGTCTATGTTGCCAAATAAAGAATTTCCACACTTTTGTATATTATATATGTGAGCACACCCAATCTCTGTTAGTCTCTCTGAAGATGGGTCATCTAATAGCTTAACTAATGGAACGAAAGTCTTCAAATCTGAAAACTAATGGGACTAAACATGAGGGAGAAAAAGTAACTACCTGTCCCTTAAATCAAGCTATGCCATTCGAGAAAAATCAAATACAACCCACCTACTATGGGGTTCAGAGGCCGTGTGGCATCGTTTTTCGGGAATAATTTATTAACAAACAGATGGATCATTATGATATTTTGACACCGCTTTTTTCACATCGTCCCCTAATTTTTGTCAATATAGTGCATTACCAAAAGTGTAGAAATAAGCCACTTGTCCCTGTGTCATGAGGTTAACCCTTTCACGCATTTATGACGCAGAGTTGCCAGATTAGCAATAAGAAATAGAATTCTCTCACTCCTATAATTACCTCTCCAAAATTAGTTTTCTGCCCACAGCTAACTCAAAGACAACTGCAGAGGTTGAAGTAACTAAACTAAAGGTTTCTAAATACCCCTGATGGTAACACAGGCTTTAAAGTATCCCCAATAGGCTCAAAATCGCGTCATAAACGTGAAAGGGTTAAAGTCACACATTAATGACTAAGAAACGGACAAGGCTACCGTGGCTTACCTGTGAGAACCACCAAACCATTATTGCTTCTCCATCAAACACGGTAGTTATCAGCCACCACCCAACCCTACTATTGCCTTTCAATTCAAGTTATCTGTCAATATCAAGTATAAATATACAAAAAGGATGTATTTTTGTATAATTTTAATTTGATATTGACAGATAACTTGAATTTAAAGGCAATAGTAGGGTTGGGTAGTGGCTGATAACTACCGTGTTTGATGGAGGAGCAATAATGGTTTGGTGGTTCTCACAGGTAAGCCACGGTAGCCTTGTCCGTTTCTTAGTCATTAATGTGTGACTTTAACCTCATGACACAGGGACAAGCGGCTTATTTCTACACTTTTGGTAATGCAATATATTGAAAAAAATTAGGGGACGATGTGAAAAAAGCGGTGTCAAAATATCATACCGATCCAACTGTTTGTTAATAAGTTATTCACGAAAACCGGTGCCACACGGCCTCTGAAACCCATAGTAGGATTGAACTCTGGACCAAGTGATCCCAGGGCAGCAGCTGTCTGTCAGATGTAGTATGATTTTATACTGACCGTATGTTATCAGAATTATTATTCAGATATCCCACTCCCTGCCTTCCAAATGCTTGTTCAATCTCTTCATGATACTATTCCTCCTCCTCCTCCTACTACTACTACTACTACTACTACTACTACTACTACTACTACTACTACTACTACTACTTACGTTATCAGAGACATACCACTCCCTGCTTTCCAATCGCTTGTTCAATCTCTCCATCATGGGATCAACCACTTTTACCAGCCATTCCTCGGCTTTCAGCTTCTTTTTCTCCTCTTCAATCTTGTCTGAAAACCTGCAAGATAGATAGATAGATAGATAGATAAATAGATTGATAGATAATGGTATTGGTAGATAGATTCATTGATTGATAGATATTGATTGATTGATTTTTTTTGTTTTCTATGTACGTGAGGGAGACAAAAAGCACAACTGCCTATAGCGAATGCCTCCCCCATAGTTGAAAGAGTGACAGGGCCAAAATCAAGGGACGTTCGAGTCAAAATGCCTGGACACACGGAGTTTGAAGCAATTTAAGTCATAGGAAGAGGGAAAGACTGATTCTGGGAGAGAGTTCCAGAGCTCAGCTGTTGAATAGAAGAAAGTCTGAGAGTAACGTTTCACTCTTGGGTTGGAGAGTTGCACAGAGTAGGGGTGGGATTGTGTTGCAAGATGGGTACCACGTGCCCTACGTTAAGGAGGTGGTATACACTGGGAAAGCTCTGAGGAACACTGATTATTATAGTAGCGATAGAATAGCGAGAGAGATGCAACTTTGCGGCGAAGAGAGAGAGATTGCAGAGAGTTGGTGAGTGGACGGGAGTTAATGATACGAAAGGCCTTCCTTTCAATTTTGTCTAGGAGACCGGTGTGAGAGGAACCTCCCCACACATGTGAACAATACTCAATACAAGGACGCACTATGCCCCTGTACAGAGCAAGAAGCTGTGCAGGGGTAAAGAACCCCCTAAGGCAGTGTGAATGGGAGCTGCCTCGTGTGGGCTGCATAGCCTTATGCAGTTTCCCGCGATCTTATGTTCTTATGTTCTTAAGATAAATGTGTACATTTTGCAATAGAAAAAGTCCCGGCAGAAGGCTATTTCCTCTTCATTTACAGGCTCGCTATCGCTCGCCAGGATAAAATCGACACCTGAATGACACAAAAAGTCTAAATATTTAACAAAATGGAGCGAAAGGTCTTAAAATTGCCAGACTAATGGACCGAAAGTCTTAAAACATGAAAACTAACGGGGCTAAACATGAGAGAGAAGGGGAGCCAGAAAAACCGGCCCATCCCCCTCTTAAATAAAACGGTACTTACACAACCTTGTAGTATTCGGCCATGACTTCATAGAGGGTGTCAACCAAGGCAAGGGAGGGGGTACTTGTCCTTGATGGGTGATTTTTAGTTGTTTTCGCTAAACCTTGATCGAGCATAAAATTACACCCCCTTGACTCCCTTTCAAGGTAAATTTGTAAATTTTTCTGTAGAAAAAATTTCCGTCTGAAGGACGGTTCCTCTTAAATTACAGGCTCGCTATCGCTCGCCAGGACAAAAGTGACACCTAAATGGCACGAAAGTTCTTAAAATTGACAGAAATGGCACGAAAGTTCTTAAAATTGCCAAAGTAATGGGGCGAACGTTTTTAAATCTCAAAACTAATGAGGCTAAACATGAGAGAGAAGGAGGTACTTATGCAAGCTTGTAGTATTCAGACATAACTTCTAGAGGGTGTCGACTAAGGCATCAACAATTAAGGCACTCTCCAAGTATCTAGTCTGGGCCAAAGACTGAACACTAATGGGGCTAAACATGAGAGAGAAGGGGGTACTTACATAATCTTGTAGTATTCGGACATAACTTCATAGAGGGTGTCGGCCAAGGCGTCAACAAAGGCACTCTCCAAGTCGTTCTCCGGCACCAATTTAGCCAACTTGGCGGCGTATCTAGCCTGAGCCTGAGACTGGGGGAGGGGGTACTTGTCCTTCACCATCAGGAGAGGTAATTTGCCCCCTGGAAAAACTGTGGAGAAAGAAAATGGTGCAATCACGAGGTAGATCCCTTTTAAACCCAATCCATACATGAAGTTAATATATCTAGCCTGAGCCAAAGACTGGAGAGGGTGTACTTGTCCTTCACCATCAGGAGAGGTATTTTGCCCCCTGGGACGCCTACGGAGAGAGAAAATGGTGTAAAAATCCCTTAGAATTCAATGAAACCTAGAATCACAAGGCAGATCCCTTTTAAACCATATACCCTAGAGTATTAAAAGAATGTTAAGAAGAAATTAGTTACCCTCTAACAGCATTATTTAATGATTCTCTTAATTCTGGCCTAGTCCCTGATGAGTGGGAACTTGCAAATGTAGTACCGATATTTAAAAAGGGTGATAAATCTACTGCGTCAAATTATCGTCCAATTAGTTTAAGGGGGGTCACCTGTTTTTTTCTCTTTCTCTCCTTTCCTCTCTTTCTCTGACTTCTATCCATTCGGCCCCATTCAGCCAACTGTTTTAAAACGTTTATCCACATCCAGGTGTCGATTTCTTCCTGACGATCGATAGCGAGCCAGCATTGTATGGAGAAAACCGGCTTCGCCGGAGACATTTTTCTATCGAAAAATTTACAAATTTAGCTTGCTATCAAAAACCAAAATATATATATGCTGGCTCGCTACCGCTCGCCAGGAAAATATTGACACTTGGATGGGGGTAAACGTCTTAAAACAGTAACCTGAATGGGGCCGAATGGATACAAGCCAAAGAGAGAGGAAGAGAAAGAGAAAAAAGCGAGGTGGGCCCCCTTACCATCAGTTGTAGACAAACTATTTGTCATTTATTGCTCACACAATCAGAGAGCATCTACAACGTCACCAATTAATTAAAGATTATCAGCATAGATTCACGAAAGGTAGGTCCTGCCTCACTAATCTATTAACAATATTTTCCCAAGTATACGAAGCAGTAGATAATGACAAAGATTATGATATAATTTATCTAGATTTCAGTGAAGCATTCGATAAAGTCCCCCACGAAAGATTGTTGAGGAAAATAGAAGCTCAGGGAATAGAGGGAACTCTATTAAAATGGATTAGGTCATGGTTAATTGGTAGGAAGCAAAGAGTTAGCATACATGGTATATAAGTCGTAGGCGTGTGCATAAACCTTTAACCGTCTTGGTGGTGTAATGGTTAGAGTGTTTAAAAATCAGTGTGTGATAACACAGGTTCGAATTCCGGTGGATCACATACTGTATTTTCTAACCGACAGAATCTCACGGACTCCCATATATTTTTTAATGATGTAAATATTCCCACTTCCCCTAGTATTGACATTCTCGGTGTAACATTAACTACTAACTTGAGCTGGACACATTATGTTAGAAGCATTGCTAAGAATGCCTCTAAAAAACTGGGACTCCTGTACAGAGTTCGAGAATTCTTCACTGACGAGCAGTTGGCCGTAATATATAAAAGTCATGTGCGCTCTCAGATGGATTACTGTTCACCTCTGTGGGGTGGAAGTGGAGTGGTTGCATTGAGGCAGTTGGACAAAATTCAAAATAAAGCTATTAGATTAATCAATAACCCTGCAATCACACAGGACCTTCCTACATTAGCCATACGAAGAAACGTTGCATCCCTTGCATTATTCTACAGATATTTTCACAGCAATTGTTCCGAGGAACTTGCTTCAATTGTGCCGCCTCTCCACATCTTTCCCCGTAGAACTAGGGCAGCTGAGAGCGCCCATGAATTTACACTTTCTCCTCCACAATGCAGAACTTCTGCTTATCAGAATTCATTTATCCCCAGAGCTACTACTCTTTGGAATTCACTTCCCTCGAATTGCTTTCCACAAACTTACAATCAACAAATGTTTAAATCCAGTTGTTACAAACATTTTATGAATGGAGGATGCCTTTAGGCACATGGACCTTTTTGTTTTATCTGTGTTTTTCCTTCCTCCGTTCATTGTCTCTTAAAAAAAAAAAAAAAAAAAGTATATGCTTTCATTAATTTCATTGGAGGTGTTTGGTGTTGTGAAATTAATAAAATATAAATACAATCAGACTTGGGTATGGTTAAAAGTGGAGTCCCACAAGGATCTGTTTTAGGCCCTCTGTTGTTCATCATTTATACAAACGACCTTGATGTAGGAATAACTAGCAAAATCAGTAAATTTGCAGATGACACTATAATATGAAGTTATATATTCTGATCATAATATTCATGAGGCCCTCCATAGAGATCTAGATACACTACACGAATTGGCAGTAAATTGGCAAATGAAGTTAAATGTAGATAAATGCAGTGTAGTAAAATTTGGGAAATCGATAGAAAATGTAGGATATAGATTAAATAACGTGAATATAAGAAACTCAGATAATGAAAAAGATGTTGGAGTCATCGTCAACTGTGATTTGAAACCTAGAAATCAATGCATTAGTGCTCGAAATAAGGCAAATAGAGTTATCGGATTTATATATAGAAGTGAGAGTAATAGAACAGCAGACGTAATCTTAAAAGTTTATCTAGCGTTAGTAAGGCCACTTGATTATGGATTACGCTGTCCAATTTTGGTGTCCCTATTACAGAATGAACATAGATTCCTTGGAGAGGGTTCAGAATGACAAAAATTATCCATAATAGTAGAAATCTTTCATATGAAGAAAGGTTGAAGAAAATAAGCTTGCATTCGCCTGAGAGACGCAGAATTAGAGGGGATATGATAGAGGTGTTCAAGTGTGTTAGTGGGATAAATAATGGGGATATGAAAGATGTACTGAAGTTCAGTGGTAGCGAGAGAACTCGACCAAATGATTTCAAATGAGATATATTTCGTTTCAGAAAAGATATAGACAAATATTGGTTTGGTAACAGAGTTGTAGATGTGTGGAATAGGCTACCGAGTGCTATAGTGGAATCAAGAACGATAGAGAGCTTTAAGACAAAATTAAATAGGCATATGGACGAGATGGGTTGAGTGTGAGGGGGATCTGCCGACTATGGGCCAGTCGGCTCTTTGCAGACACCCGTTGTCTTATGTTGACCTCTGACCATTTTAGTGAGGTCGGTCCTCATAGTAGTAGGGAGTTGAGCCTATAATTGGGCCTTATAATGGGTTGGGTGTGAGAGGGATCTGCCTTGTGTGGGCCAATCGGCTTTCTGCAGACTCTCATTTTCTTATGTTCTTATGTAATCCCAATCAGTACAATAACACTTAGAATCGTTTTAACCCGTTCTGTACCAGCGCCGTCTTTCAAATTCTATTCTAGCTATATTTTGACGGTATTGTGCAGTTTAAGAAGGACCGGTGGTAGCAAAAGAGGTTAAGTGAGATAGTTTGTAGCCTTCTAATGGTCCTTCCTAAGCTCAATAAAATCATCCAATAGTTGCCAGAACTTAATGAAAAGGACGTCACCGGTACAGAAGGGGTTAATCTCATCCTATACTTCCACTTCTCCCCCCCCCCTTCTCCCTCATGTTTAGCCCAATCTGATCCTATACTTACACTTCTTCCCCCCCCCCCATTCTCCTCCCTCATGTTTAGACCAATCCTATCCTATATTTACACATCTTCCCCCCCCCCCCCCTTCTCCCTCATGTTTAGACCAATCCTATCCTATACTTACACTTCTCCCCCCCCCCCTTCTCCCTCATGTTTAGACCAATCTTATCCTATACTTACACATCTCCCCCCCCATTCTCCTCTCCCCCCCCCCCTTCTCCCTCATGTTTAGACCAATCTTATCCTATACTTACGCATCTCCCCCCCCCATTCTCCTCCCCCCCCCCCCCTTTCCCTCATGTCTAGACCAATTTTATCCTATACTTACACATCTCCCCCCCCCCTTCTCCTCTCCCCCCCCCCTCTCCCCTTTTCCCTCATGTTTAGACCAATCTTATCCTATACTTACACTTCTTCTTCTCGGGCCAGTCCTCCTGTTTAACCCTTTCATCAACGAAGGGGATGTCGCCCTGTTTCAAAATCCATCTCACTAATTCAGCGAGGCCCCTAGCTTCGAAATAGGTCAGCTTCAAGTTCAGATCTGCCATGGTGGTTGGTGTCTCTGTGGATAAATAGATGGATAGATATATATATAGATAGATATTGTGGATAGATAGATAGATAATTATTATATTCCCAGCCGGGCTCGAACCACCGACAGTCTGGACGAGTGTCCATGTTTTAATCCACTACACCAAGGCGTGCGAGTCCGGCTGGGAGTATATAAACATTTAGTAGCTCACGTTTATTTTTGAGATATACTTGATAGATAAATATATATATTGACAAATAGATAAGTTGATATACTGATATACACATAGAAAGGTAAATAGGACAACTTCTAAAATAGACCTGCCATGTGTGTTATGTGGATAGATAGATGTATTTGGTAGATGCATACCAGAGACAAATAATATTGTAATGCCCTCGAAAATGTCCCGCACCCACAATAATACTATCCCGAGTTGACGTCAGGTATAGCGTAAAATAGTCGTAGATGGTAAGTCCAATAAACTCATCACGTGATAACACCACGAGACTATCACCTGGTTCTTAAAAATCGGACTAAGGTTGCTATACTTTTAGTACGTCCGTGGTAGTACAGTGGGTTAGCGCGCGGGCCTGGTGGTGATGGTTGGGTCACTAACCAGGGTTCGAACCCCACCCAAGGCATCTCAAAACCTGTGGGTTTTTAGGGGGGTTAAATTCCCTTCAGAGGTTCGTACCCCGTGCCAGGTACCAGGAAAAGTTGATCCTAAAGGTAGCCTGGGGATATTTCAGGAGACCATGAATTCCCTTCACACCCAGCATTTCATTGGTGGCAGCGGTGGGATCGTGACCAGGTAGCTACGTGGAGCACCCGTCACGCGAACCCTATACCAACAATATTGAGATTGCTGAGGTAATACAGCTACGATACCTTACGACCTTAAAATAGGCTAGGGACTAGCCTAGTTAAAGAAGGATGTAATGTAATGCCCTCGAAAATGTCCCGCACCCACAATAATACTAACCCGAGTTGACGGCAGGTATAGCGTAAAATAGTCGTAGATGGTAAGTCCAATAAACTCATCACGTGATAACACCACGAGACTATCACCTGGTTCTTAAAAATCGGACTAAGGTTGCTATACTTTTAGTACGTCCGTGGTAGTACAGTGGGTTAGCGCGCGGGCCTGGTGGTGATGGTTGGGTCACTAACCAGGGTTCGAACCCCACCCAAGGCATCTCAAAACCTGTGGGTTTTTAGGGGGGTTAAATTCCCTTCAGAGGTTCGTACCCCGTGCCAGGTACCAGGAAAAGTTGATCCTAAAGGTAGCCTGGGGATATTTCAGGAGACCATGAATTCCCTTCACACCCAGCATTTCATTAATGTTATGCCCTGTTTTTCTACAGGTTTAACTTGGGTAATGTGAGTTCTAAATTGACTGGGTATATAAGGCTGCATGCACAATACAAGATATGAGGAATAGAGAACACAAAGAAACACATGGTAGCAAGTTACATGATCACGTTTATTGATATACCACTGCAGAATACTTGTGTAAGACAATATAATAGAATTGAACAACACTAGCATAAGTGGATCTGGATGGAGCCTAGTCTCCCACTTCCAACGTTCAGGTATTAATCTTCTGATCACTGGCTTTGATTTCACAGGTTTATATACCGAAGACCATCAATGTTACTTATAGATTCATATTCACTGTTAGATTTATTACTGGTAGCTCTGGTGCACAAGTAGTAGTTCACAGACTAAATTAGACACACATATTTTTAGACCACGGGAAATCTAGTAACCTCAGGGGGTACTGATCTAAGTTTTATATCCTTGTCTCAGAAATACATAGAACGCAAATCAGTGGGCGAACGTTAGATATCACTAGAGTTTTAATATCTGAATAAAGTAATTACGAGAGTCAAGGTCGCCTGTTAATTAAAGAGCACTGATCGCTTAGTACGTCCCAAATGGAATGGTTAAGTATGAATTACACTGGGCAAGGTCTTAGCCACTTCGTAGAAATATTAATTAGTGAATCTAAAACAGCACAGTAATATGTAGTACTGCTAAAGGGAATCTTGGGTAGTATCTGATGGGTCTGGTCCTGGTTATCTTGCGTCCATGATGTTGGGGGCTAACGACTGGTTCCGCGGCCGTCCAGGGGGGCCATATGTGTGAAGTTCTTCAATACGTGGGCAGGTCCTTCTATCCAAATCTGCCTCCGTGGCAGATTTGGATAGAAGGACCTGCCCGTTAGTCTGGGTGACGGTCTGGTAATAGGGGGTGGTGGTTCACTTTCACTTTGGAAGGGCGGGGTGGATATACCGTTAGTTCTTGTCGTTAGGAATGTGGGTCTGGGGGCGAGCTGGCCCGGGGCCAGTTTTGGAGGGGGGTCTAAGTGGTTTCGGTCGGGGGTAGTGATAGGGGGGTTTTAAGGATGAAACGGGCAGGTCGAGTCGGGGTTGTTGTTGCGGAAGAGGTTGGTGTTGGGGAGGGGTTGAATTGTGTAGAGAGTTGTGGTCGTGAGTGGGGTTTGGGGAAGGGTGAGTAAGGCTGAAGGTTGAGAGTTTACTATGATCGGGTGGTTTGGAGGTTTGGTGTGTGGGGATTTGATAGGGAGATGGTGGGGGGGGTCTGGGCAGGCAGGGTTGTGGTTTGAGAGGGGTTGAATTTAGACTGATTTTATTTCCGGGAGAGACATGGATGGGATTTAGAGGAGTGGTTGAAGTTGAGAGGTTGATTATGTTGTTTGGGGCGAGAGAGAGAGTATTTTGGGGTTTAGCCAAGGTGGAAAAAGTGTTGTGGTTGGATTGGGATGGGAGTGGTATTTCGTCGAGCGGGATCTTTGGGGGGGAATTTGGGGCGGGTGGGGTAACGGTGAAGAGGGGGAGGTTGAAAGTTTAGCTGGGCTCATAATGGTGGGGGACCGACTGGCAAGCAGGTGTTCGGTACACATGAGGGGGGGGAAATCACTTTGGTGGGGGTCACGCGTGAGGGGGGGATTAACGGCGCGTGTGGGAGGATCAGAGTGATGGGGTGTGTCGGTGGCAGTGACGGTTTGCTTAGAGGTTATCTGGGGTTGGTGGGTTTGTCTGTCATGAGGGGGTGAGTCAAGTGTGGGGTTTTGAAGTTTATTAGGGGTGTGAATTGTGGGGGGGTGGAAGGGAGCTACTGACGGAAAACTGTCACAAGGGAGATTTTGTTGGTGGGGGAATAGCTGAGTATTTCTGGGGGAAGGGGGGGAACATAGTTGGGTCCTTAGGTCGTCACGCGTGAGGGGAGGATTAACGGCGCGTGTGGGAGGGTCAGGGTGGTGAGAGGTGAGCGAGTTAGGAAACGGGATTTGTTGGGGGGACTGCGGCGGGTTGGTGGGGGAAGAGTTAGGTGTAGAACAGGGGTTATTGGTAGAGGACTGATGTATTGATTTGGGGTTGTTAACAGGACGAATTTTAGGAATCTTCTTGGTGGCAGTCACGGTCTGGTTAGCGGTTATCTGGGGTTGGTGGGTTTGTTTGACATTAACAGGACGAGTTTGGGGAATTTTCTTGGTGGCAGTCTCGGTCTGGTTAGAGGTTATCTGGGACTGGTGAGTTTGTTTGACATGAGAGGGCGAGTCAAGTGTGGGGTTTCGAAGTTTTCTAGGGGTGTGAATTGTGTGGGGGTGGAAGGGAGCTACTGACTGAAAACTGTCACAAGCTACCGACGGAAAACTGTCACAAGGGAAATTTTGTTGGTGGGGAGATAGCTGAACATTTCTGGGGTCATGGGGAAAATATGTTGTGGTAGGCCTACATAGGTAGGCATAGCTAGAATACGGGGCTTGTTGGGGGGGCTGCGGAGGGTTGGTGGGGGAAGAGTTCACTGGGGTTGGACTTTCACCGGAAGTAATTTTGGAAGGGTGCACGGAGTCTTGGATAGGGGCTAAAAGGTTGGATAGGGGATTCATCGAACTGCGTAGGCATTCTTCTCTGATGGAGAGCATATGTTCTTCGAATAAGCCATACGGGTCGAGATGGGCGGTGATGGGGGTGGGAGGATGTTTAACAAAGCGGTGAATAAGAGTTCATTTTGTTGGTCGTAATCTTCATAGCTATACGTGGTCCTCACGTATCTGTAGAGTTGTATGAGGGTCACATTTATATCCCCTTCATACTTGATCTCGTCGACTTTTATTATTTTGGGGGCGACGGGGGAACCCAAAAGTGGATCTAAGGTCCGGATCACGAAGGATCGAAACTGGTTCCAGGTACTCTCTGGCGTATCCTGTGTCACCATTTGGTGAACAAATTCTTGAAAGGTAGGCTTATCAACAAGTTGGGAAACGGCTTCTCCCAACTGTATAATATGCAAAATTGCCCAGGCGATTTTTTCGTGGTCATTATGAAGTACCACATCGTACACTGGCTTTATTATGTCTAAGTAACTGGTGATATCATACGTGTTTATATCATACTTGGGAATGTGTGCGAATGGCTGAAGATTTCGCGATGTTGCCATGCTTCTACTGTTCCAAACTTGCAGTGTAATGCAACCTTTTATCCGAATCAAGAACCACCGCTGCCGCCAATGTTATGCCCTGTTTTTCTACAGGTTTAACTTGGGTAATGTGAGTTCTAAATTGACTGGGTATATAAGGCTGCATGCACAATACAAGATATGAGGAATAGAGAACACAAAGAAACACATGGTAGCAAGTTACATGATCACGTTTATTGATATACCACTGCAGAATACTTGTGTAAGACAATATAATAGAATTGAACAACACTAGCATAAGTGGATCTGGATGGAGCTAGTCTCCCACTTCCAACGTTCAGGTATTAATCTTCTGATCACTGGCTTTGATTTCACAGGTTTATATACCGAAGACCATCAATGTTACTTATAGATTCATATTCACTGTTAGATTTATTACTGGTAGCTCTGGTGCACAAGTAGTAGTTCACAGACTAGATTAGACACACGTATTTTTAGACCACGGGAAATCTAGTAACCTCAGGGGGTACTGATCTAAGTTTTATATCCTTGTCTCAGAAATACATAGAACGCAAATCAGTGGGGGAACGTTAGATATCACTAGAGTTTTAATATCTGAATAAAGTAATTACGAGAGTCAAGGTCGCCTGTTAATTAAAGAGCACTGATCGCTTAGTACGTCCCAAATGGAATGGTTAAGTATGAATTACACTGGGCAAGGTCTTAGCCACTTCGTAGAAATATTAATTAGTGAATCTAAAACAGCACAGTAATATGTAGTACTGCTAAAGGGAATCTTGGGTAGTATCTGATGGGTCTGGTCCTGGTTATCTTGCGTCCATGATGTTGGGGGCTAACGACTGGTTCCGCGGCCGTCCAGGGGGGCCATATGTGTGAAGTTCTTCAATACGTGGGCAGGTCCTTCTATCCAAATCTGCCACGGAGTCTGCCGGTTCTGGGATCTCACTCCGGAACAACACAAGGGCAGAGCTAGAAATTAACTGCAGGGTAGTGACCCCTGGTTGGTGTCTAGCTTTCAACTGATTTGACTGGGGGCGGGAGTTAGATTTATAGGCTCGGTTCTGGACCCTGTAGACAGTAGGGATCTCGAGTCTTATGGACTTAATTGAGCTCTCAATAGATATGGGGACTAGGTAAGATGGTATTTACTGTTGTGGCACAGGGCGATAGGAAGCCTTTATATTTTCATATAACTGAGCCTTAGTAAGAGGTACTATTTTGGCTATACTGGACGTATTTAGGGGAGAGAGACTGGATCTACTTTGCGAGGAGGATGGGGACAGCTGTGATAGGAGCGTCTCTCTAGATTGTGCAATCTTCATTCTATGGTATAGCTGAGGTGCTAATTTAGTGATCAGAGCATGCAAGAAAGGTAAATGGTTTATTGTGAGGTAATAGAGGTTAGTAAAGGTGTTAGTCATTCATGGTTAGTTCATTGATAGGAAGAATTCCTGTGCTACCTGGCAATGACTCGAAAGTCAAAACAGGGGCCAGGTATACCTCCGCGGGGGTGGGGGTCTCCCTCCTCGGGTGGGCAAAAAGGGGGAGCTGGGCGCCCTCTCTGATATAGTCGTCCGGCGGCTGTGGCTAGGGGCTTGCCATATCACCAGTGTTTGTAATAACCCTCTGTGTATGAGACAGATGTGAGTGTCTTTAATACCAAAACCGAAGGTGCCTTAGCTAGCTGGTTTTACTCGGCTGGTTGTTAATTGTAGGTTTTGCTGGATATGGTGGAGACTGGGTTGCTAACTCTGCCACATTTATCTGGAAGTATGGCAATAGAAGTTAGTTACTGGCGGGGCGGCTAGCCTCGCACCGACGACCATTGGGTGCAGGGTTGTGAATGTGTTGTAAGAGAATAGATGGCATGCAAGGGGCTAGTAAAGTTCTAATGTTGTTCTGGCCTACTAAGTGAAGGTAGGCTGGATAGGAGTATATACTGTATATAAAAGGTTGGAGAGCGTTAGTAACGGACAATTCAAGGATCTTCAAGAGGTATGAGAGAGAGGCTAGGTCGGAGAAGAGTCGAGAAGCGCGGGTGTCTTAATGAGAGGGGGGGGGGGGAGTTCAAGGGCTACAGGGAAATTTTGCCCCTAAGGTCCCTGGGTGTGGGGGTGGCATTAGGCTACAATTGATATGGAAGTTTGAAAAGGCAGTAGAATACGTTAGCCAAATGCTACCGGGGAATGCAACTATGGGGTGGTATATGAGTCTGGAAAAGATAGAGTTATGTGATCAGTCAGAGGGTTATGGATACTATTAGTTGGCCCTGGGAACTGCGTTTTCTATTAAATATAAAATACCAACCACAGCGGCAGTTCGTAGGGGTACTTAGTTATTGTTTCGGGGTACTTATGACAGATACTGGTAACCAGGTTATCTTATACAATCTCTGGTTGGGGTAAGAGGTGTAAGACACGAAATAAATTGGCGTAATGTGGGCTGTGGATACGAAGGAGGCAAGGGGAAGACGTATGACAATTGTGGAAAGTAAATGGAAAAAGGTGAACACAATGGCGGATAAAAATACTTAACCTAAGGATTGCATACATAGATTTATGGGGCGATGGGTCTTCAGAAGCTTAGTCTGGCAAGACAAGATGTTAGGGAATGTTAATATTAATACTTAGTTACTAGAGGAGCAATGCAAGGGGCGACTGAGCACGGGTTACATATATCTATACTCGTCATGGAAAATGATATAAGAGGTCTAGGGACAAGCGTGGGTGTTTGAACTTCTAAGATATATAACATCTACTTCTCGGATGTAAGAACATACATAGATATATTTATGGCTGTCTGATGTGTTGGCATTGGCTCAACGTCGGGACAGGGCATGTTTTTAATATGAATGTATATTCCTATTCATCATCTTTGTAGTTAGGAGTGTAGGACACGAGGGGGTTAGTGTACGTGAGGTGTGGAAAATGGTCAGTTTTAGAAAAGGTAAATGGGTGTGTCCTGGAGCTGTTTAGCCCTGAGGGCTTGGGCCTGTCTGAAATGGCTGGCTCGGTCAGCTGGTCCTTTCGTTCTGTGGACCTTTCCTTTGGTGTTTCTGTGTGGTGTTCGTTCATGGCTTCTGTGGTGGGCTTCTCGTTCTGGGGCATTTTAAATATATATATATATATATATATATATATATATATATATATATATATATATATGTATATATATGTATATATATATATATATACTGTATAAATAGATTGATGGATACATGAAAAATTGAAAATACACACACACACATTTTCAGCCAACCGAAAGCCGGTTTCCATTAAATTACAGGCTTGCTATCGCTCGCTTGGAAAAAATCGACACCTAAATGGCACGAACAGTCTTAATATATTGACAAAGAATTGAGGTGCAAGGTCTTAAAATCGCCAAACTAAAGGGCCGAACGTCTTATAATAAAACTAAAAAACCTATGGGGCTAAACATGAGGAAGGTGGGCCAGAAAAGCGACCCATCTCCCCTTAAGTCAAGTCTCCTTTACCCTCCTTTTCTCTCCCATCCCCCCTTCTCTCTCGTGCCCCCCCCCCACCCCCCTTCTCCGTCTTCCCTTATCTCTAACCTCCCACCTTCTTCCCCCCACCCTCCATCTTCCTGCCCGACTGTCCTCCCTACCCCCTCTTTCACAAACCCCCCTCACCTCTCTCTCACTCTCTCTGTCTCTCCTCCACCCCCTATCTCTCACCTCCCTCCCTCCCTCTCTTATACCCCCCCTCTCTCGCACCCCCCTTTTCTCTCTCTCTTTCTTCCACCTAGCCTCTCAAAGGGCTCCGTCTCAACTACTGGTCATTCATTCTCCTTAAGAGGGGATAGCGTATTTTTTTGTTCATTATGTTTTTTTTTTTTTTTTTTTTTTTTTTTTTTGCAGTAGGATTCTTCAATTGACCTCCATCAAGGCTACAAAAAAAAACACGCCCCCAAGACCCTCCTTCAAGGTAAATGTTTACATTTTTCGATAGGAAAATATCCCGACCGAAGGCCGGTTCCTCTTAAATTTCATGCTCGATATTGCTCACCATGAAAAAATTGACACCTAAATGACACGAAAAGTCAGAATGTTTACAAAGAAATGGGGCGAATGTCTGAAAATCTCAAACTAATGGGGCTAAATTTACATGAGGGACAAAGAAGCCCAGCCCCCTTTTATAATGTACCATACTAAATACAGACACTAGCTTATCTTCCTTATTAAAGGCCTGGTCACACGTCATTTTCAGTTTCCATTCCGCGGGGAGGTCGGGGAAGAGTTGCCGTAAAATTTCCGTCGAGAATCAAAAAGTGTTCACCCGGAATAGCCGAATCATAGGTGGGTCTGTGGACGGAGAATCACCAGCAGAAAGCACATGTATTTATTTATATAGTGATATTAGTCCATCTCTAAGCCACTCTCAAGATCGGATACTTTGTGCTTTGGAAGACATAGTTTAATAGTTCAGAAAAGCCAAAGATAAACCAAATGCGTCTGCTAGTTCTTCGGAATTCCACAGGCCCAACCGTGTTCAAATATAACCTTCAAACCGATACGAGCATGTCGCCCAGTAGCTCAGTTGGTAGAAGTTAGACCTCGTGAACAGGAAAACAAGCATTCGATCCCATTCTGATCTAAAGTATTTTTTATTTTTGTTTTGTTATTTTTGTTTTATATATAATTATATTAGGTTAGTTATGTTACGTTAATCTAATACAATGTTATAATCCGAGAAGAAAAAAATCAAAGTCGTTGCGAATGGTAGGCCTATACACGACTTGGTCGATGTTAGGTAATATTATTTTTATTAATCTCACCACCACACCCCCACTGAAATTAATTAAAGTATATATGATCCACTGGGATTCGAACCCGGGTTATCACACACATATTTTTGCCACCTTAACCATTACACCACCAGGACGGTTAAAGGTTTATGCACACGCCTACGACTTATTATCCATTCTCGAATACTGGATATTAATCTAATCATGTTCATATTCCCAACCGCACTATGGTAGCCTACTGTTTAAGTGAGAGGAAATAATATTCATGGGGCACAGATCATATAGACCGGCCTCTCGAAGAAATATCCCTAAACCTACTAATAATATTATTTTTATTAATCTCACCACCACACCCCCACTGAAATTAATTAAAGTATATATGATCCACCGGGATTCGAACCCGGGTTATCACACACATATTTTTGCCACCTTAACCATTACACCACCAGGACGGTTAAAGGTTTATGCACACGCCTACGACTTATTATCCATTCTCGAATACTGGATATTAATCTAATCATGTTCATATTCCCAACCGCACTATGGTAGCCTACTGTTTAAGTGAGAGGAAAGAATATTCAAGGGGCACAGATCATATAGACCGGCCTCTCGAAGAAATATCCCTAAACCTACTAATAATATTATTTTTATTAATCTCACCAGCACACCCCCACTGAAATTAATTAAAGTATATATGATCCACCGGGATTCGAACCTGGGTTATCACACACATATTTTTGCCACCTTAACCATTACACCACCAGGACGGTTAAAGGTTTATGCACACGCCTACGACTTATTATCCATTCTCGAATACTGGATATTAATCTAATCATGTTCATATTCCCAACCACACTATGGTAGCCTACTGTTTAAGTGAGAGGAAAGAAGTGTAATGAGATTGCCTTTACAATTATTTATGTTATTATCACGTGAATGAGTTGACCGACTTTTATATTTCTTTTCATATTTCTATAATTATTCTTTTTGTCTCTTCTGTCTTATCTTCTCTGAAAAGTATCATATATCTTCTTCGTATATTGCCTGTTATATATATCGTGTTTGTTTCTTGACGTCAACAAACACACGCATTACTGAACTTTTTTTGTTTTTTGTTTGGTACGAGAGGTGGCCAAGCTTTTGGATCGGAATATACGCCGCGGACTGCGAGCGGCGAAAAGCCAAGAAACCAACATGTTGGTTCCTTCTATTTCTCAGTGAAATAAATATTATGACACCACGGCGAGATTGGCACCTCCAATACTCAGACCTCACCGAAGGACGGATGAAGTCATGACCGTGTGACCAGGCCTTTAGGCCTGGTCACTTGTTTTCCCGTTCACGGGGTCAAACCTCTACCAACTCAAGGTCCATAGATACAACTATGGACCTTGTACCAACTGAGCTACTGGGCGACATGCTCGTATCGGTTTGAAGGTTATATTTGAACACGGTTGGGCCTGTGGAATTCCGAAGAACTAGCGGACGCATTTGGTTTATCTTTGGCTTTTCTGAACTATTAAACTATGTCTTCCAAAGCACAAAGTATCCGATCTTGAGAGTGGCTTAGAGATGGACTAATATCACTTTATAAATAAATACATGTGCTTTCTGCTGGTGATTCTCCGTCCACAGACCTACCTATGATTCGGCTATCCCGTGTGAACACTTTTTGATTCTCGCCGTAAATTATACTGCAACTCTTCCCCGACCTCCCCGCGGAATGAAAACTGAAAGGTGCGATGTATAAGGTGTTGATTTTCGGTGTGAGCATCCTGGGTTCGAATCCACGGACTGCCACATGTGTTTGTAAATTTCATTAATCGATTTTAGGAGTATGGTTGGTTGTTGGAAGGAACATAATAAATGACCGTGTGACCAGGCCTTACAAGGGGAGATGTGTCATTTCTCTGGTCCCCATTCTCCCTCATGGCTTATCCCCATTAGTTTTTAGATTTTATGACGTTCGGCCCATTAGTTTGGCGATTTTAAGACTTTTCGCCCTATTTATTTGTCAATATTTAGACTTCGTGCCATTTAGGTGTTGATTTCTTCCTGCAGGCGAGCGATAGCGAGCCTGTAATTTAAGACGAAACAGTTTTCTATCGAAAAATGAACACATTTATCTTGAAGGAGGGTGTAATGTTTTTTTTGTTTTTTTTTTTAAGATTGATGGAGGTCTATGGAGGAAACTAAAAAGATAATATAAAGATATATAAATGAACAAATAAATACGCCCATCCCGCCTTAACCCTTTATGTACCAGTGATGTCTGTTATAATTGGTTGTAGCTATATGTTGACGATTATATGCAGTTTAGGAAGGATCTGTGGTGGTTAAGGGGAAGTATTTATCTTTTCCTGAAAACACAAATGTTTATCCTTCATGTTTAGCCCCATTATTATTTAAATTTGAGGACTTTCGCCTATATCTTTGTCAATATTAAGACCATGGAGTTATACCTACATGATTAAGAATTTTCGTGCCATTCAGGTGTCGATTTTTTCCTGGCGAGCGTGACCGAGCCTGTGATTTAGGAGTAATCGGTCTTCAGCCGGGACATATTTCTACTGAAAAATGTACAAATCTATCTCAAAAGGGGGTCTTTGTGATGTACTTAATTAAGCTTGATTGATGTCTAGGGAGCAAACTAATATACAGTATATATATATATATATATATATATATACCTGTAATAATAACAAATAAGATTTATAATGGCTAGAGATCCTTCCTAAACTGACTATAAACCAATTAGTAGTAACCACAATATTATGACAAAGTACGTCACCGGTACAATAGGGGTTAACGGCCCCTACTGTACCGGTGACGTCCTTTACAAAGTCCGCCACCGGTACAGTAGGGGTTACCGGCCCCTACTGTCCCGGTGACGTCCTTTACAAAGTACGTCACCTGTACAGTAGGGGTTAACGGCCCCTACTGTACCGGTGACGTCCTTTACAAAGTACGTCACCGGTACAGTAGGGGTTAACGGCCCCTACTGTACCGGTGACGTCCTTTACAAAGTACGTCACCTGTACAGTAGGGGTGAACGGCCCCTACTGTACCGGTGACGTCCTTTACAAAGTACGTCACCGGTACAGTAGGGGTTAACGGCCCCTACTGTACCGGTGACGTCCTTTACAAAGTACGTCACCGGTACAGTAGGGGTTAACGGCCCCTACTGTACCGGTGACGTCCTTTACAAAGTACATCACCGGTACAGTAGGGGTTAACGGCCCCTACTGTACCGGTGACGTCCTTTACAAAGTACGTCACCAGTACAGTAGGGGTTAACGGCCCCTACTGTACCGGTGACGTCCTTTACAAAGTACGTCACCGGTACAGTAGGGGTTAACGGCCCCTACTGTACCGGTGATGTCCTTTACAAAGTACGTCACCGGTACAGTAGGGGTTAACGGCCCCTACTGTACCGGTGACGTCCTTTTCATCATATTCTGGCTACAAATAATCGATTTTATTCAGTTTAGGAAGGACGTCTACCCGTTAATAGGCTACAGACTCTCCATTAATCCTTTTAGCTACCATATATCCTTCCTAAGCTTCATAAAATCGTCTAAATGTAGCTGAAATCAAACACAAAAGACGTCGCCGGTACAGAAGGGGTGAATTGGAGATTTCCACTTTAGGGATTTTATTCTGTACCCCTTTCTCCCTCATCTTTAGCCACATTGCTTTTGAAATTTTAAGACGTTCGCCCCATTTCTGTAAATTTTAAGACCTTTCGTTCCAATTAGGTAAGCTATCAATATTTTCCTGTCGAGCGAAAGCGCTGTGATTTAAGAGGAACCGGCCTTCGGCCGAGACATTTTTCTTCTGAAAAATGTACAAATTTATCTTGAAAGGGAGTCTAGGGGAGTAATCTTAAGCTTGATGGAGGTCCAGGGAACAAACTAAAAACCTCCCCTTAATGTCACATGCTTTATATCCAACGACCAACCTTGAGTGTCAATGTGATAGTCATGGTGAATTGACTGAGTGTGTGTGTGTGTGTGTCATGGTGAGTAGAGAACAATACTGTCGTGTGTGTGTGTGTGTCTCTCTCTCTCTCTCTCTCTCGGCTTTTATGTAACAGTTTAAGAGTATTTCATTATATAACCATTTTTATTGGGGTATGTTTGGTAATTGTTTTATACATGTTCTTATCAAGTCATAAAATCGGCTTAGTCATGTACTTGAACGATATTTGGTCTGTGGGGTGTCTTTTTTAACACCCCTGTTTCGCTCCATTATTTTGGAGATTTTAAGACGTTTCCCCCATTAGTTTGGCAATAGTAAGAAGCTTCACCCTATTATGGCGTCGATTATTTTCTGGTCGAGCGATAGCAAGCCTTTAACTTAGAAGAAAGCGGCCTTTGGCCGGAACATTTATTTATTAAACACATTTTTAAAACTCCTTATCTCGTAGAGTAGGCATTTTTTTAGTTTGAAGGAAGTGTAGGAATGTTTTTGTTATTCACCTCTGTCCCCAGTCAGTTGACGCCCTTCTTCCCATCCAGCACTGCTTTCACGCATATACTTCTTAACTCCATCCTCTCTCGGTCTACCTCTCCCTCTTTGTCCTCTCACTTCACTCTCGTACTCTCTCTTAGTCATTCTCTCGCTTCCCGTACGTTCCACATGGCCGAACCATCTTAAGTTGTTCCTTTTCACACTTTCCAGCATATCTACATCCACACCAAACCCGCTATCGTACTTCCTCATTCGTCTGTCTATCCCTCCATGTAACTCCGCAAGCACTTCTCAAGTAACTCATTTCCACCTCTCTCAATCTTGGTTTGTGTCTCGCCAACAATGTCCATGCTTCACTTCCGTACGTCAGTGTGTCAATGTCGGGATTACCACAATATCATGCATGGACTTCTTTACTTCCATGCTGACCACCCTATTTCTTGTTACTGCTTTCAGTGTTCATACAATCCTCTTCCCCTGTTGCACCCTCTCCCTCACTTCTTCATCCATACTCTCATCTTTGCTCAACACACTGCCAAAATACTTATATGAGCTGACACTCTCAATAGCCTGACCATTCAACCTCACCTCACACTCTGTGACTGCACCCCTTTCAAAGAACATAACTTTACTCTTCCCCGCATTTATCTTCAGATTCCGTTTTTCACACACTGTTCCAAACATATTTACCAGACCCTGCAAATCCCATTCACTATCGCTCATCAGATCTGTATCGTCAGCTAACAGCAGTGCAGGCAACTTCCACTCATTTCCTTCCCTTATCAGCAGTACACCAACATCCACTGCTCTTCCTTGTATTTCTTTCATGACTCCATCCATATATTTATTGAACAACCATGGGGACATCACACACCCTTGCTTTAACCCAACATTCAGATCAAAGAACTCGCTCTGCTCATTCTCCACACGTAGTGACGCCTTTGCACCGTCATACATGCTCTTCACTGCTTTCAACAACTTGCCATCTACTCCATATATTCCCAGTACTTTCTGCAGACCTTCTCTATCAACTCTGTCATAGGCGTTCTCCAAGTCTATAAAGGCAGCATACAACTTTTGTACCTTCTCCAGATATTTCTCCACAATACATTAAATTTCAAGGCAAAAATCTGATCTACACATCCTCTTCCCTTCCTAAACGCACACTGCTCGTCACCTACCCATTTCTCCGTTCTCGCTCTGACTCTATCGATCACTACCCTACTGTACATCTTCCCTACTGCGCTTAGAAGACATAACCCCCTGTGACTTCCACACACTCCTCTTTCCCCTCTACCCTTATACAGGGGGACTCTATTATGCCTGTCTTCCAGTCATCAGGCACACTTCCCTTCTCTCATGCTAGATAGTGTTAACTGATGGTAAATTGCCATGTGTCTCTCTCTTGATTACTTAGTTATTGTGAAGATTTTTTGTAACAAATTATGTTGTTAACCCTTTCAGTACCGGTGAGGTGTTTTTCATTGTTTAAGCTACATTTATAGAGTATTATATGCAGTTTGGGAAGGTTCTGTGTGAGTCAAAAGGTATAGGTCTAACTGGTCTGGCTACTCCCTTTAGATTGTCGAGATAGTTCCCAAGTTGAATAAAATCGTCTAATGTTAGCCATCACATTATAAAGATATAGTGTCCCTGTACTGATGGGGTTAAGAGGAGATGGGCGTATTTATTTTCTTATTGTTTTTATCTTTTTATTATTATTTAGTTTCCTCACTAGACCTCCATCAAGCTGTAAAAAACACCTCCTAGACTCCCCTTCACGATAAATGTGTATATTTTTTGGTAAAACAATGTCCCGGCCGAAGGCCAGTTACTCCTAAAATTACAGGCTCGCTGTCGCTCGGCAGGAAAAAACCGACACCTAAATGGCAAGAAAGGTCTTAATATTGACAAAGAAATGGGGCGTAAAGTCTTAAAATCGGCAGACTACTAGGCCAAACGTCTCATAATATAACACACAAACAATGGGCCTAACACGAGGGAGAAGGGGTGCCAGAAAAATTACCCATCTCTCCAAGCTTAACCCTTTTTTCGAGCACACATCTTAATTTCATTCTAGCTATATTTAGACGATTGTTTGCAGTTTAACCCTGGAGCTGCGGGTAGACTCATAAGAGTTCCCCCGGCGCACTGCGGGTAGACTCTTAAGAGCAGAGCCTTTGAACACGTACCAAAACCGCGCGTTTATAGCCAGGCGGCTGAAAATTGGTGTGGGTATAGTACTACATGTCAACTCTCGACACCACCCCGCCAAACGCTCGCCCCGCACTCGTGCAAGCACCACCGCGCCAGTAACCACTCACTAGTCATGGAGCCCACACGTCCCTCACGCTCGCTCCCTGATGACACAACCAGCCCTCCTTCTGGTGGTGTTAGCCGCCGTGGAAGGCAGAGGGTGGCTGCTAAAGACCCTAGCTACCAGTACGACACGCCCTACAGCTCGGAGGACGAAACACCTGCACCCAAAGCACGAAAAACACGTGCAAGCAGGGCAATGGCACAGAGGTCATTGGTCTTTCGGGACACTGCCACCACGACCCAGGCCACTACAACAACCACTACCACCACCACTGCCACCCCTGCCACCCCTGCCACCAGTACCAGCGACGCAGGAGGCCGCCCTAGGGCTGCAGAACCTGCGGGGGCAGGAAAAATTAAAGGCACGGGCGTAGGGAAGAGAACCCGTACGCCAGCCACAGTGCCCCTACCACCACCACCACCACCACCAGCCGCCCCTGGCCCGGCTGCCCCTGCCGTCCCTGCCGTCCCTGCTGCCCCTGCCGCCCCTGCTGCCCCTGCCGCCCCTGCCGCCCCTGCCCAAGGAACAGGGAAGGGGAAGGGGAAGGGGAAAGGGAGAGGGAAAGCGACTGATGGCCCTGCTGGCCCTGGTGTCCCTGCCGGCCCTGCTGCCCCTGTTGCCCCTGCTGGCCCTGTTGCACCTGCTGCCCCTGCCGCCCATGCCGCCCCTGCCCAAGGAACAGAGAGAAGGGCGACAGGCACCACCATCATCTTGCCATCAAGGCCACGCACCACTGCTGCCCCTGCCGCCGCCCCTGCCGCACCCCTGCCTCTGCTGTCCCTGTCCATAAGACTCCCGCACGTGCCAAAGTGACCCGGAAAACTCTGACACCATCAAAGTATGCCGCCCTGCTGTTTGATGGTGATTCGCAGGACATTGGCAGCTCCGGTTTCGACAACGAAGCCCTAGCACGGGACCAAGGGTGGGGGGATTTGGGAGTGGACAGTGGGAGTGAGTCCGACGTCGGTGACGAAAATGAGGAAGGGCATCGTCTGTCAAGTGAAGAGGAGGGTAATGATGATGAAGTGCTGTATCGCGACCATGGAAGCGATATTTCAGACGATGAAGCAGACGCAGACGACATTCCGATCCCTCAGCTGCCTTCGTTCGATTGGTCTGACGGGGTCAATTTTGTACCTGACGTGCCCCAGTTCAATCCTGGGACGTCAGGAACAACTGACGACTGGCCCTGTGATGATCAAGCGAACGAAAGCGACTTCTTCCTCGCTTTTTTCGATATGGAGGTAATGACGTACATCGTTGCCCAAACAAACGCCTACTACAGGTGGGTGTTTGGCAGATTGGACGTCCTTTCTCCAAAAGCGAGAATACGAGGCTGGGTGGATACGACTGTGGAAGAATTTATGACGTTCTTTGCCTTGTTGTTGTTGTTGTTGTTGTTGTTCCCCAGGCTGCCTGGCCGAACAGCCCCAAGGTCCCGAGCAAGGCCAAGGCCATAGAGCGCCCCCACAAAACCCTCCCTGCTTACCACTAACAAAACCCAGGTGACCGAAGCCACTCTAAGGCAGGGAGCTGAGGAGGGCGCGGAAACGCCCGAGAAACCAAAGCCCCACCCAAGGCCCTGTGCCCCTCAGCAATTATGAAGGGAAAGTTGAGGGGCAAGGGAAAAATGTGACGCTTTGGCACCCAATCTGCCAACTTTTAGGTTGGCAGTAGGGAGGTCGATCCACGGACGCCTGAGATCTATATAAGTAAAAGGAACAGTCAGAGTAAGCTATGGGTATGGCAGAGAACGCTCAACTCTCATTCTGATAGACCAGCCCATCACCCATCTTTGCCTTGTTGTTCCTCATGCCTCTGATCAAGAAGCATGTGTTGCAACACTATTGGAAGCACGACCCTCTCATCGCCACCCCAACTTTCAATAAGTTCATGACTCGTGACAGATTTTTGTTGCTGCTAAGATTTATGCACTTTGCAGACAACGAAAATCCTAACAGGATTGACAGGATATGGAAAGTTCGGGATGTGTTCACCATGTTGTTGGAGAGGTATAGGAAATACTTTTACCCCTTCCTCAATTTGGTGATTGATGAGTCGCTCGTGCTCTTCAAAGGACGTCTTCTTTTCAAGCAGTATATCCCCTTGAAAAGGCATAGGTTCGGAATCAAGCTCTTCGTTTTGTGTGACTGCGAAACTGGAATAGTGCTTGACATGATCGTGTACACAGGCACTGACATTGACATACCGAAAGCCGCTGCCAATGACCCCATGGGCATGTCAGGTGCCATCGTCAGGAAAATGTTGGCACCTTACCTGGGCAAAGGCCACATCATCTACACTGACAACTGGTATACTTCTCCTGCTCTCTGCCAGTTTCTTTATGACAACCAAACGGGGTCATGTGGGACTGTCAGAAATACAAGAAAGTTTATGCCAAAGTTCACAGGTGATGTCATTCCTCTCACAGATGCCTCCTCCAGTGACACACCTTCAGAAGACGACCTGGCCCAGGAACACCGCGAGAGGCATGTGCGAAGAAGGCAACGAAAGGGGCAGAAATACAAGCAGCTCGAGAAGTGTGGGAAACTGATAGCCCTGAAGTGGAAGGATAAGCGAGACGTCCACCTGCTTTCCACCGTCCACACAGGTGCCCAGGTGGATTCTGGCAATATCCACTACCGAACCAGGAAGACAATCTACAAGCCCGACATGGTAGTGGACTACACTAAAAACATGCGCCTGGTGGACAAGTCTGACTGTCAGCTGTCAGGCGTTGAGTGTCTGAGGAAGACTGTGAAGTGGTATCACAAGCTCTTCCTCCACCTCGTTGATATAACGATGCTGAACGCCTACAACTTGTAGTTGGTGAAAAAGGATATGGCCCCAAACCAGAAACTGAAATTCCGGGAGTTCGTCTACGTCTCCTACCAACTCCTGGAGAAGTATGGCACCACCACTCACAGACGTACGGCATGGCGTGGGGATCACGTTCCTGACCGCATCCAGCTGGGTGTCGAAAGACACTACCCCATCAACACTGAGATGCTTGGCACTCGTCACAGGCAGGCGCAGTGCACCGTCTGCAGCTCCAGTGTCAGGAAACCCCATGTCACGAAAAGAGTCACCTCAATGTGCGCCGAGTGCAAAGTTCCACTCTGCCTGGGTGACTGCTTCAGGGACTACCACACCTTCAAGAACTACTGAGTGTCGCCCCCTGCCATGCCCTGCCCTGGACTCGCCCCGTGCCCTGCCCTGGACTCGCCCCCTGCCCTGCCCTGGACTCGCCCCCTGCCCTGCCCTGCCCTGGACTCGCGCCCTACCTTACCTGACCTGACCTAATTGATCACGCTACCTCATAATGTAACATATATATTATATAATGTATAAGTTCCAAAGATGTCCCTGTGATATAGCTTTTACATTATATAATTGTATGTTTCATTATTTAGTTTATAAGTTTCAAAGATTTACATGTAATATGCCTTATTTTTTTAGTATATCAATATATATGTTTGTTATTAGCCAAAGTAATGTGTATAATTATTTTCTTACCTCACATGAATTGTACAAAAATAAATATGTTTCAATAAATCCTGTCAAACCTACTAAGATAATAAAATAAAACAATAAAAAAACAAAAAAACAAAACAAGGTCATGTCATTGTATTCTTACAATATGATATATTCTATGAATATTTCATATTGTTTGAATACAATGGCATGATCTTGTAAAAAAATTTTTTTTATCAAAAATGTTCTAGACAATATAAAACCTTCCCCATAACCCCCTCCTGGATTCGATCCCACTACCCTACGACACTTTGAGTTTTCCAGTCCGCGACCTTACCAACCACGCCACAGGAGCTCATACCAAATATCACTCAAAACTTTGTGTATACAATTGAAAGGACAATATACAAACAAAAATGAATTATCCCACCAATTTACGTTTGTAAATTGATGGGATTATCAATTATATCATGCCAAGGTTTATAAAAGTTTGTCTCTGTCAAGAATTAGTAATTATATAACTTTATTCTGTCAAAAATTGCCCAAACACTCAGCAAAATTGCCCCTCTCAGTGCGACTCCACTCATTTTCACACGGTCAAGCGGTCACGAGGTGACCCTTGCCGCTCCTTTATTCCCCCGCTACACCAGCAACAGCAGCTCTGTCTGGGAACAAAATTGGTATAAATACAGTAATGGATAAAATACTCTTCACAAATACATTTGTATTGTATAATATTGTAAATAAAAAAGAATAATAACTGTGTGGGTCTCGAAAATTGCTCAACCAGCTTTCTTATGTCTCGCCTACGCGCGTATATTGGATTATACATAGTCATGACTGTCATACAAATAATTGCAGTAGGTCTCGAATATACATTTAGATTGCATATTACTTCGAAATAAATAAGTAAACGTTTCTCTGGTGGCAATCTACCCTTTCGCAAGTGTAAGGAGACACCAGTCTATATTTAGCTCTCTTATCACAAAAGGCAATCTGCCTGTGTTGACTCAGCACCGTCGCTGGTGGTCTATAATATAGTACTTTATTTACAGTCAATGGCCTACATGTTTCTGTGGTACTTCACATGTGTCTAAAATGCAATGTCTGCTTGCATAAAAATGCAATTCTGAAGTCCATTTATACGTACGACATACGCATGTCTCAGTTTCTCTCTCTCTCTCTCCATTCCTGACTCATGTTATTGTAGACCTGTTGGTGGCAACGAACACCAGCCATCTGGTAGACATAAGGTTCAAAATACCAAGACATCAATACGCCTGGGGCGCCTCCACAATTATCACAAAGCTGGTTATCTATCTAGAGATCTGCCTGACTTCCATCTCTCCACGACTCACTCACTCACTCACTCACTGCACCCCTGCATGCCTCCCTCCCACCCACCCACCCACCCCCAACCCACCCTTTCAGGCTTCCGTCTGCTAGAAACACATTCACAATTTGCGTAAATATCGCATCAATTGGGCTATATGCGGTATATTCCTTGTTATATGGGACGCCTACATATGTACACGTCTTTATTATAGCATGACAGTGCTCTAAATACAAGATTTACGTGATATTTATGGCGTAACACACCCTCTCCCCCTTTCATTCCCAGCACAACTCACTCACACCTTGGTTCACGCATAGAAACTCATTGATAATGTGCGTAAATATCGCATGAATTGGTCTATATGAGGTATATATTTTGATATATGGCACGTATACATACGTACAAGTCTGTATTATAGCATGACAGTGCTCTACGTACAAGATATACGTGATATGTATGGCGTAAACCACACTCTCAGCTCATAAATTGCCGCCAAACCTCCAACACATCTTCATTCCCGCCTACAAATTCTCTTATAATTCCCTTATATATTGCAATTTTTGGTCACTATGAGGCATATTCATTGTTATATGGGTGGCCTACACACGTATACATACTCTAAATAGCCTAAAAGGGCTCCAAAAAGGAGATATACGTGATAATACGCGGTAACCCACCCCCTCCTTCCTCTCCTTCTATCCCCTGGGTGCGTGAAAATTCGGCCGGGAAATCTCGCCGCTCGATGACAATCTAGCCGCGCGGTGCCATTCGCTCCACATTTTTCAACTACGGACCGTTCCCCTACCCCCCCCAGACATTTTTTGGGGGGTCAAATATATATGGGCCGATGCACGCAAACATTCCCTACACGATGATGTACTTTTTATCGAAATTGGCAAGAGGTCCCAAAATCATCATAGGTGCGCACAGTCTTACCCTGTAGAAAACCCCCTGTGCGCCGCGGAGAGGTTAAAGGGGATACGTGGCAGTGAAAAGGGTTAAGTGAGATAGTTTGAAGCCTGTCAATTGCTGAAGGCCTTTTATAAACTCAATAGTATCGTGTAATAGTAGCCAGAATAAAGCTAAGAGGACGGCATCGGTACAGAAAGGGTTAAGGGGAGATGGGTCGTTTTTCTGGTCCCCCTTCTCCCTCATTTTTAGTCCCTTTAGTTTTCACATTTTTAGACGTTCGGCCCATTAGTTTGGCGATTTTAAGACTTTTCGCCCCGTTTCCTTGTCAATAGTCAGACCTTTCTTGCAAATTAAGTGTCGATTTTTTCTTGCCGAGCGATAGCGAGCATGTAATTTAAGAGCAATCGGCCTTCGGCCGAGACAATATTATATCGAATAATGTACAAATTTATCTTGGGGGTGTTTTTTAAGCTTGATGGAGGTCTAGGAAGGACACTACAAAAATAATAGAAAGATAATTAATGTTGATAAGCAAATAAATAGGCTCATCCCCCCTTAAAGAAGTTAAGTCAAGAGCATTGCAACGTCCCAAAGCTGCTTGTCAGTACAACTATTTCTTTAGTAATATAAGGGGACTTCACTCTAACATCAATTCTGTATACCAATTTCTTCAAGCAGAATCCCCTACTCTCCTTTTTTTGACAGAGACTCAAGTAACATCCACATCTGACACATCTAGATTTAATTTTCCAGGTTATCAACTGCTCCAAAATTTCAGACCTAAAGGTGGTGTATGTTGCTTCGCAAAATCTGAAATTGCCCTGGAGGAGGTTACTAGTTTCAATTGTCCCTATTTTGATTATTCTATATACAAATTAATTTCTGCTGGTAAATTTAAATACATATGTTGCATCTACCGTTCCCCAAATACTCCTCCAGAGCAAAGTCTTTTTGATTCTCTGTCCTCACAACTCAGTGTCCTCAACTTAAATGCTTCTTCTGAAATCACTGTGTTGGGTGATTTTAATGTCCATAATGTTGAATGGCTCACTCATTCAGCCAGGACTGATGATGCTGGTCTTGAATGTGAGCTATTTGCAGACTCATTTAATCTCATTCAACTAGTCAACCAACCCACCCGTGTACCAGATAATCCTAATCATAATTCCCACCTACTGGACTTATTTTTAACAACCAATTCAGAAAATTATGATGTTACAGTAAGGTCCCCACTTGGATCTTCTGATCACTGTCTGATACAGGCCACCTGTCTATCACCTACCACACCTTCCCACTCTGAACCTGTTTTGGTGACTAAATGGCATTACGATAGGGCAGACTGGGAGGGTCTTCAAGGTTTCTTTATTGATATTCCCTGGACCTCTTTCTTTTCTAATGATGCACACTCCACCTTGAGCCACATACAAGATTTTGTAAAAATTGGAATGGAAACTTTTATTCCTCATCAAAAGTACAGTAAAAGATCTAATTCACCTAAATGGTTTGACCATAATTGTGCTAGAGTAACTGAACAAAAAGCAATAGCCTACAATGCATACACAAGATCAAAAACACATGAAGCCTTTAATTACTTTAGAAACATCAGAAATCATGCCAAAACTGTATTAAACCTAACTAAATCAAACTTTCTCCATAAGCAGGCAAATAAACTTCTAAATAATCCAAATGATAACAAAATATTTTGGTCTACTCTTAACTCATTCAAATCCAACTTCACTACTGCTTCATCCATTCCACCATTAAAATCTCTGACTGGCAATCTTGTAAGTGACCCACGAGGTAAAGCTAACCTTCTTGCAGATATTTTCTCCACCAACTCAACCTTAGATGAAATAAATCAAGATGTCCCTGTACTTAATTTTAATTCACCTGAAATTCCCTCACTTAAGATCCACACCAGACATGTCAAAACTATTTTGCAGAATCTCTCAGTAGATAAGGCTCCTGGTCCAGATGAAATTCCTCCAATAGTACTTAAGAATTGCTCCTTGGTGCTCGCTCCTGTATTGGCAAAATTTTTCCGTCTGTGTACTCATACCTCATGCTTCCCAGTACCCTGGAAAGAAGCAAACATCCATCCAGTTCCTAAAAAAGGTGCCTCTTCAGATCCATCAAACTACAGACCAATAGCTATAACTTCCACTCTTGGCAAAGTTTTTGAAATTATATTAAATAATCACATAATTAAGCATCTGGAGAATAATAAATTAATCAGTGATAGGCAATATGGTTTTAGACGATGTCGATCAACTGCAGACATTCTTTGCCTTCTTACGCATCAAATCAACCAAGCTACAGACCAACATGGTGAAACACATACAATAGCACTGGATATATCAAAGGCATTTGATAGAGTCTGGCATCAATCCTTATTGTCGAAGATGTCACACTATGGCCTTGCATCATTAGTTCCACTAATTTCTTCTTATCTTCATAACAGAAAAATACGTGTAATGGTAGATGGCCTTTATTCTCGATTTCACTCAATAAATGCTGGTGTTCCCCAGGGATCAGTTTTGGCCCCAACTCTGTTCCTCATTCATATCAATGATCTCATATCTACCACTCATAATCCAATACATTCCTACGCAGATGACTCAACACTCCACAGTTCCTTCACATTTACCAATTCTTTCACCCAACCCGATCTTATAAATTCAAAAATAAACACTGCAATTTCTCTGAACCAGGACCTTTCTAGAATTAATGAATGGGGACAAGAGAATCTAGTTTCCTTTAATGCACAGAAAACCAAGTACATTCAATTTTCTAACCGACAGAATCTCACTGACTCCCATATATTTTTTAATGATGTAAATATTCCCACTTCCCCTAGTATTGACATTCTCGGTGTAACATTAACTACTAACTTGAGCTGGACACATTATGTTAGAAGCATTGCTAAGAATGCCTCTAAAAAACTGGGACTCCTGTACAGAGTTCGAGAATTCTTCACTGACGAGCAGTTGGCCGTAATATATAAAAGTCATGTGCGCTCTCAGATGGATTACTGTTCACCTCTGTGGGGTGGAAGTGGAGTGGTTGCATTGAGGCAGTTGGACAAAATTCAAAATAAAGCTATTAGATTAATCAATACCCCTGCAATCACACAGGACCTTCCTACATTAGCCATACGAAGAAACGTTGCATCCCTTGCATTATTCTACAGATATTTTCACAGCAATTGTTCCGAGGAACTTGCTTCAATTGTGCCGCCTCTCCACATCTTTCCCCGTAGAACTAGGGCAGCTGAGAGCGTCCATGAATTTACACTTTCTCCTCCACAATGCAGAACTTCTGCTTATCAGAATTCATTTATCCCCAGAGCTACTACTCTTTGGAATTCACTTCCCTCGAATTGCTTTCCACAAACTTACAATCAACAAATGTTTAAATCCAGTTGTTACAAACATTTTATGAATAGAGGATGCCTTTAGGCACATGGACCTTTTTGTTTTATCTGTGTTTTTCCTTCCTCCGTTCATTTTCTCAAAAAAAAAAAAAAAAAAAAAAAAAAAAGTGTGTTAAGATTCCCGGCTACATAATAATGATCGAGAGGTAAAACGGTACGCATATTAATGGGAGGTTATTAGCTTGCTCCCTAGACCTCCATCAAGCTTAAAATTGCACCCCCTAGGCCCCCTTTCAAGATATATTTGTACATATTTCGGTATAAAAATGTCCCGGCCGAAGGCCAGTTCGTCTTAATTACAGGCTCGCTATCGCTCGCCAGGAAAATATCAACCTAACTGGCACGGAAGGTCTTAAAATTGACAGAAATGGGGTGAAAGTTCTTAAAATCACCAAACTAATGGGGCGAACGTCTTAAAATCTAAAACAAAAAAATGGGGTTAAACATGAGGGAGAAGGGAGGCCAGAAAACGGCCCATCTCCCCTTAACCATTTCAGTACGGGTCACGCCAAAATTCCTTATATTCTGGCTATTATTAGACGATTTTATAAAGCTTATGAAGGACGTCTACTGTGGGTTTCAGAGGCCGTGTTACATCGTTTTTCGGGAATAACTTATTAAAGGCCGCGTCCCATACAGTACGTCAAGACCCGACAAGAGCCGATCTTTTCAAAATATTTGAATTTTTGAAAAATCGTGCATGATCGAGTAACATCGTGTAAATAAATCGGCTCTACTCCAGTTGATCTGGAACTGGACGGGGTGCCCACCGACAGGTCCGTGAAGTCGGCCAATAATTAGTGTATGCACTATTTTTCAGCCGACTGTTTTTGATGGTCGGGGAAAAAAAACGTTAAATTTTGGACGTGCTGCTGACGTATGTCGATCGGTTTTCGGACGTGCAGCAATCGTTTTTGACGTACAATAATCGGGAATTAATCGGGCAAAATGTTCGAACCAGACTATAGTAAGCTCGACACGACCATGACATGACAAACGCCCGACTAAAAACAGACAACCAATCCGATCCTTTCGATAACGATATCGTTACTTCGTTTTATCGTTATTTATCGAAGATATGGATATTTATCATATTTTAAATAAAAAATCTTAAATGCAGCAATGCTATCATTATTTTATTAGAAAAAAAAAAAAAACTGCCATTACGAGGGTTCGGTTCGGCTTTCAGTTTACCTATTTATTGACTATTCTGCGGATTTCTGCCTGTTTGGCAATTAACCCGCTGAGTGCCAGCCAATTTTGACGGTGTGCTTCTGCCAGTGCCAGAGTTTTTTTTTTTTTTTTTTTTGTTGGCAAATCTATCAAGTTGGGAGAGAAAGGAAGGATAATGGTAAAAAAAAAAACACTCCCCTCGCCAGAAATCAGGTCCCCGATGGTCCCGAAAGTAGCTGAAAAGACACTATAGACTACAGAGACTTTTATGGTATCGGAATGTATGGGTGGGAGGGTGGTTTTGGGGTTGGTGGGGGGAAGGTAGAAGTGTAATTGACTTGTGTTACCATATGAAGCCGATTGGTGAGGTAGTTTCACCACCACGGATTTTCCTTTTTTCCCTTTTCTTCGTACGGATACGCTAGAAGTGGGTGGTGGGAGGGGTTGGGGGTGTGGTGGGGGGAAGGCAGAAGGGTAAGGGACTTGTCACACAAATATGGAACCGATTGGTGCAGTCGTTTCGCCGCCACAGATTTTCAATTTTTGTCCTTCTGACGGGACCGACAGTCAGCAAGTGGGTGGGAGGAGGGATTTGGGATTTTTGTGGTGGGTAGCCACATATGTCGTAAAAATATGAAAGCCATAGGTGCAGTCGTTTCGCTGCTACGATTTTTTTTCGGCGAGGACGTATATATGCGTCCCTGGCACTCAGCAAGTTAATTAACGATTAGATTGATTATCGCTATTTTGGAACAAAAAGTATGACGTTACCTAATTCGTTAAAGCTGGAATTTGTTTTATCCGATAAACGTTAACCCGAAATCGTTAACACGTTACATTATCGCTAGGTAGACTGTGTGGGGGTCTACGGCCCCCGACCTTTATATAGGGTTGGGTACTTGGTCGTGCTTCTGTCGTAGGAGTCGACCCTGTCGGATGACACACGTATGTATCGTGCGACACACTTGCCACACTTGCGCAGCACATATGCTGCTCGTCTGGCAGACGACTAACATCCTATCAACATCCAACTTAGCGTACTGTGAACGTGTTGCGCGGACGTGTGTGTCGTACTGACATCTTAATAGGGTCACGAGTTAACGTGTGGCAGACGTAAATGTGTCGTGAGTGACGTGTGACTGACGTGTGAATGACGTGCGGCTGTCCTTGTCTGGCGAGCCTCGTGTCAAACGTGTCGATTCGTCAAAATGTTGTTAAATCGGCTAACATCGGCCGTTGTTGAGCCTTGACGTACTGTATGGGACGCGGCCTTAACAAACAGTTGGATCAGTATGATATTTTGATACAGGTTTTTTCACACCGTGCCCTAATTTTCGTCAATATAGTGCATTACCAAAAGTGTAGCATTAAGCCACTTGTCCCTGTGTCATGAGGTTAAAGTCACACATTAATGGCACAGAAACGAACAAGGCTACCGTGGTTTGCCTGTGAGAACCACCAAACCATTATTGCTCCTCCATCAAACACGGTAGTTATCAGCCACCACCCAACCCTACTATCACCTTTAAATTCAAGTTATCTGTCAATATCAAAATATAAATATACAAAAAACATACTTTTGTATATTTATACTTGATATTGACAGATAACTAGAATTTAACCCTTAAAAAGCGGCTCACCACATAAGTCGAGTTAAATAAAGCTGGACTATGTGGCGGCGCTCGACATAACTCGAGTGGCAATTTCAGCACGTAATGTTGCTGAGAGAGAGAGACAAGTGGTGGCAGGAGAGTAGCGAGTGTATGCTTCAGACCACCGCGGCGAACCTACTGACACGAATCTCACCTCCCTCCTACCTCTCTCACTCGCTATATACGGAATTGTATCGGGAAAGTGGCTAATTACCTGCTTTTTGCACTCGCGTTGCACGGTTATTGCAAGAAAACTAGCCATCATAAAAGGATCGTTATGGTGTCATTCGAAAGCTCTGTTTATGCCCTTTCAGGGATAGATACTTGTTTTACGTTCTGGGTCTTATTTAGGCATGAAAATGATCACGTAAACAGCCCTATTTTGGCTAAAAACACCCCGCTGGGCGGTACATATAAATAAACCGCATAGGCCGCTCGTAAAGGGTTAAAGGCGATAGTAGGGTTGGGTGGTGCCTGATAACTACCGTGTTTGTTGGAGGAGCAATAATAGTTTGGTGGTTCTCACAGGTAAGCCACGGTAGCCTTGTACGTTTCTGTGTCATTAATGTGTGACTTTAACCTCATGACACAGGGACAAGTGGCTTAATTCTACACTTTTGGTAATGCACTATATTGACGAAAATTAGGGCACGGTGTGAAAAAAGCTGTGTCAAAATATCATACTGATCCAACTGTTTGTTAAAAAGTTATTCCCGAAAAACGATGTAACACGGCCTCTGAAACCCATAGTAGTAATGAGAGAGGTGTAGTATATCTCCATTAGTTCGTTGACTATCACTAATCCTTCCTAAATAAAGACAAATCGTCTAATAATAGCCAGAATATACGAAAAAGGGTTAACCCCTTCTGTACCGGTGCCGTTATTGATAACTTTATTCTGCCTATTATTAGACGATTGAATTCAATATAAATAGGGCCCCTAGCAATTAACAGGCTTCGAAATATCTCACTTAACCTTTTTTTATTACCACAGATCCTTCTTAAACTTCACAAAATCGTCTAAAGATAGGTAGAATAAAATGTACAAGACGTCACCGGTACAGAAGGGGTTAACACCAATACCTGTGTTGGTATTGGTCCTTGAAGAGCGAGAGAGAGAGTGGGAGGAGCAAGAGTGGTGGGCTGGCTTAAGGGGGGTGACCTGCTTTTTTGTTATTTCTGTCCTTTCTCTCTTTCTCTGGCTTGTATCCATTCGGCCCCATTCAGCCAACTATTTTAAGACGTTTATCCCCATCTAGGTGTCGATTTCTTCCTGGCGAGCGATAGCGAGCCAGCATTATATGAAGAAATCCGGCTTCGCCGGAGACATGTTTCTATCGAAAAATGTACAAATTTAGCTTGCTGTCAAACAAAAATAAAAAAATATGCTGGCTCGCTACCGCTCACCAGTAAAAAATTGACACCTGGATGGGGATAAACGTCTTAAAACAGTAGGCTGAATGGGGCCAAATGGATACAAGCCAGAGAAAGATAGAAAAGGACAGAACAAAAACAGGTCACCCCCTTAACCCGTCCAGCCCCGGCTAGTTTTGTAATGTTTGTTCACCAGAACCCGGCCGGTTTTCAAAAAATGGATTTATTCCAGAAACAATAGCGAAGGGGTTAGGAATGAAGGAAAAACCACAAAAAACCACTCAAAAAGCTTAAAGAATGGTCCTACAGAGCCCCCGAAAATGTATTTTACAAGAGTAAAAAAATGAAGGCAATTACCCCAAAAAAACAGGTTATTGCGCGCTCACGCGTACGCACGTGGACTTTGAGAGTTTTCAACCATCGGCACGGTTGCGTGGGATACGTACACAGTTCCCATACAAATCTGAGCCCTCTTGAGTGGCTACACCTGAGGTTACGGTCGGCGCAATTAGGGTGACGCGCCAGGCGCGTCTCTGGGGCTGTGCGTTACATATATCGCCGACGCGTCAGGCGCGTCGCTGGGGCTGTACGGGTTAAGGGAGCTCAGACGGTATTGTGCAGCATAATTTACTGGTTCGGCTCAATGGTTTAAGGAGGGAGTATAGTTTGCTCTCTAAACCTCCATCAAATTTCCCGGCCGAAGGCCGATTCCTCTTCAAATACAGACTCGCTATTGCTCGCCAGGAAAAAAATCGACCACTAAATGGCACGAAAGGTTTTATTATTGGCAAAGAAATGGGGCAAAAGGTCTGAATATCGCCAAACTAATGGGGCGCATGTCTTGAAATCTCCCAACTAATAGGGCTAAACATGAGGGAGGAGGAGGACTCTAAAAACCAACTGCCTCCCCTTAAATACCTTGGTATAGCCTACTAGGTTATAGAATAGTATGCCATACCTGCATATCCTTCCTAAGCTTCATAATGTCGTCTCTAGCTCAAATCAAATTAAAAACACGTCCCCGGTACAGAAAGGGTTAAGGGGAGGTTATTCGTGTGTTCCCTAGGGCTGCATCAAGCTTTAAATTACATCCCTTAGACCCCCTTTCAAGATGAATTTGTACATTTTTCGGTAGAATAATGTCCCCGTCGAAGGCCACTTCCGCCCTAAATTACAGGCTTGCTATCGCTCGCCAGGAAAAAAATCGACACCTAAATGGCACGAAAGGTCTTAAAATTAACAGAAATGGGGCGAAAGTTATTAAAATCAATCTAATGAAGCGAACGTCATAAAATCTGAAAACTAATGGGCCTAAACGTGAGGGATAAGGGGGTCCAGAAAACTAATGGGTCTAAACGTGAGGGATAAGGGGGTCCAGAAAACTAATGGGTCTAAACGTGAGGGATAAGGGGGTCCAGAAAACTAATGGGCCTAAACGTGAGGGATAAGGGGGTCCAGAAAACTAATGGGCCTAAACGTGAGGGATAAGGGGGTCCAGAAAACTAATGGGCCAAACGTGAGGGATAAGGGGGACCAGAAAACTAATGGGCCTAAACGTGAGGGATAAGGGGGTCCAGAAAACTAATGGGCCTAAACGTGAGGGATAAGGGGTCCAGAAAACTAATGGGTCTAAACGTGAGGGATAAGGGGGTCCAGAAAACTAATGGGCCTAAACGTGAGGATAAGGGGGTCCAGAAAACTAATGGGTCTAAACGTGAGGGATAAGGGGGTCCAGAAAACTAATGGGCCTAAACGTGAGGGATAAGGGGGTCCAGAAAACTAATGGGTCTAAACGTGAGGGATAAGGGGGTCCAGAAAACTAATGGGCCTAAACGTGAGGGATAAGGGGGTACAGAAAATTAATGGGTCTAAACGTGAGGGATAAGGGGGTCCAGAAAATTAATGGGTCTAAACGTGAGGGATAAGGGGGTCCAGAAAACTAATGGGCCTAAACGTGAGGGATAAGGGGGTCCAGAAAACTAATGGGTCTAAACGTGAGGGATAAGGGGGTACAGAAAACTAATGGGTCTAAACGTGAGGGATAAGGGGGTCCAGAAAACTAATGGGTCTAAACGTGAGGGATAAGGGGGTACAGAAAACTAATGGGTCTAAACGTGAGGGATAAGGGGGTCCAGAAAAAGCCAGTACGGTACCTGATGTTGGTCCTTGAAGAGCGAGAGAGAGAGTGAGAGGAGCGAGAGGGGTGGGCTGGCTTAAATACTATGCTGGTACTAGGTTATGCTATTATCAGCTATGGTAGGGGGCAGGTCCTTGTCTTATTGTTACTAGCAGAGATTGTGTACAGGAGATAGGAGTCTTCGTATGTATTCTATTAATAAAAAGGTGCCTCTAAACGTTGCCAGTTACCCTTTTTCGAGAAAAAAATTCAGCGCCATCTATTGCAGGGTTCCAGAACTACTCAACGTGAATAAATCTACGGATGTAGCCTACCCTCCATTCTGGTTTTGTTTTTAATTATATGTACCGGTACACTACCTCTCTCTCTCTCTCTCTCTCTCTCTCTCTCTCTCTCTCTCCCAATATATATATAAATATATATATATATATATATATATATATATATACTGTATATTCGTTCTATCCCCTAGGGGGTATGTAGGTGCTCTCGTTAGCAGCCAGGATAGGTCTGTCGATCCCTTAAGATAAGATCTAGGTTAAGTTTGTGTATTTTCAGCCTCATTGGCTGCCGGCTTGAAATAAACCGATTATTAATATTATTATGTTATTATTATTACACACACACTTATACTTAGAAGTTACACACACACACACGTATACCTAGAACTTACACACACATAGACCTACATACACACATATCTCCCTGAATCCATCTTTCCTTCATCCTATGACATAAATTGCTTCAAACTCCGTGTGTCCAGGCAGTTTGACTCGAACATTCCTTGATTTTGGCCCTGTCACTCTTTCAACTCTGGGGGAGGAACTCGTCACAGGCAGTTTTGCCTTTTGTCTCCCTTATCCACATATAAAAAAGCACACACACACACACACACACATATTCGGTATGTCTCACCTACACAGGGAGTAATCCAGCTAGCTCTCACAAACACCTCCTCTTCCTATTCTTTTCATTACAAGCACACTTTTAAAATGGCAAATGTAGTTCTTTCAACTCTGGGGGAAACACTCGTTGCAGGCAGCTTCCCTCTTGTCTCCTTCATACGCATAAAACATAAAAATAAACATATGCTTACATAATACATATACACACAAACGCACACACACACGCACACACACACACATACACACACCTGTACAATCTCAAAGTTTGCTGACGATACAAAAATTGCAAAAAGCGTACTCTCAAAAGAACAAGTTGACGATATGCAACACAATCTATATAAGTTGTCATGTTGGGCCCAAATTTGGCAAATGAGTTTCAATGCGGATAAATGTAAAGTACTACATGTCGGATACCGAAATGAGAAAGCAAACTATTCGATGAATGGCACTCCGCTTAAAAGAGAAAACGATCTGGGAGTAACAATATCGGGTAACCTAAACCCGAGTCAACAATGTTCAGAAGTTGTTAAGAAGGCAAACAAAACAATTGGTTTTATACGCAGGTCATTTGAGCATAAATCCAAAAAAGTTATCCTAACTCTCTACAATTCCTTAGTCCGCCCTCTTCTGGAATACTGCGTTCAATCCTGGTGCCCTTATTACCAAGAAGATATAGACAAGCTAGAACGAGTTCAACGTAGAGTTACCAAAATTATACCTAGCCTAAAGAACAAACCATACGAGGAGCGTCTTAGAGAATTAAATATATTTATTTTAACCCAGCGCAGATTAAGAGGCGACTTAATTCAAGTGTTCAAAATCATCAAAGGCATCGACAATATGAAGTGTAGTAAGTACTTCACTATCGACCAGTCTAATTACACGTGGGGAAACGGTTGCAAAATTATTGGTAAATCTTTTAACTCACACGAATCTAAGAATTTCTTCCTCAAACGAGTTGTCAACTTGTGGAATGGGCTTCCCCGAGACGTTATAGACTGCAGCACCGTTGCATATTTTAAACTTCGCCTAGACAAATATCTTGCATCGAACCCGCGACTGACTGCGTTTTTAAATTAATAACCATATGTTCTCCCCACAAATTCATCAAGGATTATTGCGTATATATATTACTAAGACGTTACTCTCTTTTTCCCAGATATACGAAAGATGACTTATAGCTGTGTTATGTTACTAACCCATCTGTCCCCTACTAACTTCCTAATCCTGCCACACACATTAGTTCTAGGGCAGTAGTGCCCTATCCAATTTTTCCTTACCCACTCTAAACTAATGTTTGGACACTTCATCCTCAGTGTTTTGGAGGACAAGCAGCCTAGAGGGGTCACTAGATATGTTGTTGCTTGATTTCCTTTGTACTCCTTTGTACACACACACGTATACCCTACTTCCTTGCTTGCATTGACACAATATCCTCAATAACCCTCTCCCCCTCTCTCTCTCTCTCACACACACACAACCACACTTCCAATATACCGATACATGCATTAATACACAAGTACTTGCTATCACACACACACATATTCATACACATATGCTTACAGGACACACACACACACACACACACATCGGAATACATAAACCTAAGAACACTGTGTGGCAGAGTGGTCTTGCCACTGGACTGGTAATCCAATGGACCCGGGTTCGAATCCCAATATGTCAATGGGAAGATATTATTGGGATGGAATTTGTGCTGTACCTAGTTCCAGTGCATTACCACACCACCGAAATGCCAAAAAAATACCCTCATTGTTCCCTGATTAAATAGCATTGTATGAATATTCCCATATTCAAAATATGTTACAGGGGGGTAATGCCTAGTGAGTTAATTGCTCAATAGTTGGCGTTCTGAGAGTGAGGGTCCGAGTGTGGGGGGTGAGACCGTGAAGCGCAGAGGCGAAGCTGCTTCAGAAGATGGAGTTGCTTCGAGCCGGGGTGCTTCGCATGTCTCACTCCATAGACTGGAACAAGACCTCACGGGCCTCACCGTGTTCAGCGGTGTAGTACAAAGGAGTACAAAGGAAATCAAGCAACAACAGATCTAGTGACCCTTCTAGGTTGCTTGTCCTCCAAAACACTGAGGATCAAGTGTCCAAACAGTGGTTTAGAGTGGGTAAGGGAACATTGGAAAGGGAAATACTGCCCTGGAACTAATGTCCGTGGCAGGATTAGGAAGTTAGTAGGGGACAGATGGGTTAGTAACTGAGGGGGGGATAAAATAAAGTTATTCATTTACAAACGCAGTCAGTCGCGGGTTTGATGCGAGATATTTGTCTAGGCGGAGTTTAAATGAATCAACGGTGATGCAGTCTATAACGTTTCGGGGAAGCCCATTCCACAAGTTGACAACTCGATTGAAGAAGAAATTCTTAGATTCGTGTGAGTTAAAAGATTTACCAATAATTTTGCAACCGTTTCCCGCGTGTAATTAGATTGGTCGATAGTGAAGTACTTACTACAGTTCATATTGTCGATGCCTTTGATGATTTTGAACACTTGAATTAAGTCACCTCTTAATCTGCGCTGGGTTAAAGGAAATAGATTTAATTCTCTAAGACGCTCTTCGTATGGTTTGTTCTTTAGGCTAGGTATCATTTTGGTAACTCTACGTTGAACTCGTTCTAGCTTGTTTATATCTTTTTGGTAATAAGGGCACCAGGATTGAACGCAGTATTCCAGAAGAGGGCGGACTAATGAATTGTAAAGGGTTAGGATAACTTCTTTGGATTTATGCTCAAATGACCTGCCTATAAAGCCAATTATTTTGTTTGCCTTCTTAACAACTTCTGAACATTGTTGACTCGGTTTTTAGGTTACTCGATATTGTTACTCCCAGATCGGTTTCTCTGTTTACATTCTTAAGCTGAGTGCCATTCATCGAATAGTTTGCTTTCTCATTTAGGTATCCGATATGTAGTACTTTACATTTATCCGCATTGAAACTCATTTGCCAAATTTGGGCCCAACATGACAATTTATCTAGATTGTGTTGCATATCGTCAACTTGTTCTTTTGAGAGTACGCTATTTGCAATTTTTGTATCGTCAGCAAATTTTGAGATTGTACAGGTGAGACCCTCATCTATGTCGTTGATGTAAATTAGAAAGAGAATTGGTCCTAGTACCGATCCCTGGGGTACCCCGCTACTTACATTGGTCCATTTTGATGCCTTACCGTTTATGACTACTCTTTGCTTTCTGTCGCTGAGCCAATTTTCTATCCATTTCAACACACCGTCTTGTATTCCATGCGCTTTTAGTTTTAGCAGTAAACGTTTGTGGGGAACTTTGTCAAAGGCCTTTTGAAAATCAAGGTATATAATATCTACAGCTTTACTCTCATCGTAGAGGTTGAGGATATCGTGGAAGAAGTCTAAGAGGTTTGTTTTAAACAGGAACGTTTTTACGAAAGCCGTGTTGAGTATCTTTAAGTATGTTATTTTCCTCTAAGTGATTTACGAGTCTGTCTCGTATGACCGTTTCTAGCATTTTACATACAACTGAGGTTAAGCTAATTGGACGATAGTTACTGGGTAGGGATTTGCTGCCTTTTTTGAATATCGGTGTTACGTTGGCTAGCTTCCACTGATCGGGCATAGTTCCAGACTGCAAGGATTTATTGAATAGTAATGTCAGTGGTTTAGAGAGCTCATCCTTAGCTTCCTTTAGAACTCTAGGCGAGATTGTATCAGGTCCAGGCGTTTTATTTACCTTGAGTTTATCTAAACAATTCAATACTTCTCTCTCTGTAACGGTGATATTGCTTAGAACATCTGAATTATCAATCTGAATCGGCGATGGTGTAGGGATATCACTGAGGTCTTCTGTTGTAAAAACTGATGCAAAGAAGGTATTGAGGGCATTACTCATTTGTTCTTCGTCTTTGGTGAGACTTTGGTGAGACTTTGGTTACACTCTTAGTGTAAAGGCTCTCAGCCTATGCCCAAGAGGGAGTAGTTGGAAAAAAAAAATATATATGTATATATATATATATATATATATATATATATATATATATATGTATGTACCATTTACCAGGGTTGTAGGAACGCTAAAAGCAGTAACAAGAAATAGGGTGGTCAGTATGGAAATGAAGAAGTCCTTGCATGACAGTGTGGTAATCCCGACACTGACTTACGGAAGCGAAGCATGGACGTTGGTTGAGAGACTCAGACCAAGAGTGAGAGCAGTGGAAATGAATTACTTAAGGAGTGCGTGCGGAGTTACATGGAGGGATAGACAGACTAATGAGGAAGTAAGAAGGAGGTGTGGTGTGGAGGTAGATGTGCTGGAAAGTGTGAAAAGGAACAACTTGAGATGGTTCGGCCATATGGAACGTATGGAAAGCGAGAGAATGACTAAGAGGGTGTACGAGAGCGAGGTGGAGGGGCAGAGGGGGAGAGGTAGACCGAATATGAGGTGGAAGGATGGAGTGAGGAACTACATGAATGAAGGCGGTGCTGGTTGGGGGGAGGGGCGTCGACTGACTGGGGACAGAGGTGCATGGGGGCGGTTCGTTCGTGGCCACCCCTTCGGGGATCGCGGCGTCAGGCAATAGATAGATAGATAGATGTACCATTTTGCCTTTTTGCATTTTTGATAGAAAAACGCCCGGCCAAAGGCCGGTTCCTCCTAGATTACAGGCTTGCTATCGCTCGCCAGGAAAAAATTAACACCTTGATGGCATGAAAGGTCTTAATATTGACAAATAAATTGGGTGAGTGGTCTTACAATCGCCAAACTAATGGGGTGAACGTCTTCAAATCTCATAACTAAGCATGAGGGAGAAGGGGGTCTAGAAAATACAAATACCTCCCCTTAACCCTTTCTGTACCGGCGACGTCTTTTTACATTTAGAGACGATTTTGTGCAGTTTAAGAAGGATCTGTGGTAGTAAAAAGGGTTAAGCGAGATAGTTTGAAGCCTGTTCATTGCTGGAGGCTCTTTTTGAACTGAATAAAATTGTCTCATAGTAGCCAGAATAAAGCTAATAAGACGGCACCGGTACAGAACGGGTTAACCCCTTCAGCACGAAGACGGCACCGGTACAGAACGGGTTAACCCCTTCAGCACGAAGACGGCACCGGTACAGAACGGGTTAACCCCTTCAGCACGAAGACGGCACCGGTACAGAACGGGTTAACCCCTTCAGCACGAAGACGGAACCGGTACAGAACGGGTTAACCCCTTCAGCACGAAGACGCATTTTTGCCTTTGATTCTGACAAAAATTAACGATTTTAGGCAGTTTAAGAAAGTCCTATGTTTTGGAGATGGTTTGTATGAGCTAGCATTTAACCCTAAAAATGCTAGAAGTAGATTATAATAAAAAGAAAATCGTCTAATGGTAACCGGAATATGATGAGAATTACGCCATCGCACAGAACGGGTGAAGGGGGGATGGTCGGGTTTTCTGGTCCCCCTTCACCCTCGTGTTTAGCTCCATTCGTTTTGAAATTTTAAGACGTTCGGCCCATTAGTTTGGCGATTTTAACACCTTTCGCCTCATTTCGTTGTTAATTTTAAGACCTTTCGTGCCATTTAGGTATCGACATTTTCCTGGCGAGCGATAGCGAGCCTGTATTTTTTAGAGGACATTTTTCGGTAGAAAAATGTAAACATTTATATTGAAGGGAATTCTAGGGTGTGGTATTTTTGTTTAAGCTTGATAGAAGTCTAGGGAGGAAACTAAAAAGATAATAAATATTAAAATATATAATCAAATAAATATGCCCATCCTTCCTTAATTGTTTTAGAATGTGTGCTTGAAGTTGCTTGATCATCCTGACCTGTGCATTATACACACACTGTTACGATCCAGGTTCTCAAAGACACAGGGCTCTTCAACATTGGACTAGATAATGGCAAAATGCAACAACGGTAACACTAGATCCAACCCCTGCCTTAAACACTGGAAAACAAAACACCATTACCGCCCTGAGTCGTGCCGGGACAACGAGGTATCCTATGACTCGGTAACTGGTGCACACACACTAGGCTGACGCTCGATGAAACAGCCTATTCTCAAACAGTAAAAGATTGCTCGATTAGGTTACACAAAGAAAAGATAGTTACCATGATTAATTAACGTTACGGTAGATACTCAAATAACTGGCACTCCTGTATTAAAGAAAGTGCAATGCTAGTCCTGCAACATCAACTGGAAACTTCTGAAATAAGTCTGATGCTGGGAAGATGTTCGTAAAGAATCTTGAACAATTATAATGCAGAATACGGGTCACAATACATACTAGGACATATAGTAATAATAGGCAGGCGAATAATAAAGACTGCGCAAAGGTAGTAATGCTCGACAACTAAAGAAATGCTTCATGACACAACGCAACAGCCTACTAGGGTTGTGCAACTCAACAACAACCTCGGCTCAAAAGTGCAGTGAATAATAATGTTGCATACATATAATAATGGGGGCTTATCTCTAACCAGTGTCTGCTCAGTTAATAAAGTCTAGCTGGGGTATCAAGGCAGGGCAACAATGGGCGAGCATGCGGCTCGTAGCCTAACGTTGTCCAAGGGTGGTATAATGAAGATTACGTTATATGACCGGGATGCTCTCTTGATAAATCTAGGTCTCTAGTACCTAGCTCTATCCTGGCGATCCCTCAGAAGTCAACACAAAGAGGCAGCACTATGTTGTGAGGGATAGGCTATGGCCCTCTCACACCACAGCGCTGTGCTCGCAAAGTAAACCAACCCGAAGACAACTTAGGCTCCCACAGTACCTGTCGATGTCGTGCAGCTTAGCTAACACTGCACACATCGGAGACAACGACACAGTAACCTTACCCCCAGTCTAGATTTAGATAACCAAGCAGAATCACTCAACACCTTGCCAGGGAGACATATACCGGTCTACAACCTTCCCGAGAGAGGACACACACGAAAAAGTCCGTCTCTCCAACCTCAATAAAGCATAATACCTCCTTAACCTAATACATGGAAATATCTGAGAGCTTCGCGTACAATACGACTGGTCGACGGTGAACGTCTATGCTGAAACCAGAAGGGATGTTGAGTTTAATAAGAGTTAGATCATGAGCAGGAGAAGTCGAGAGAGAGAAATAGTATGCAAAGTGGCGAGTATGGGGGACAGAATTGCAAAGGATATAGGGCGGTACGCGTGTCAGGCAAGCTCTGAGCTGGTAAAAAACACGAGGCCGCGATGGGAAGGGACTAGTTTACCACCCGGCCGCCAACGCCGCCAGCGCCCAAGCGAGCCGCGTCATAGCCCACCCCGCTGCCAGGTGTACCCCCTCACCCTCTCTCGCTCGCCTCCCACACAAGCAACATTTATATTATAGCGAATATAAAATATAAGGCGCGGTCACAGACCAAAACAAAGACCATTTCTAGACTGTCTGTGGCAACACGACCCTAATGAAATAAAGCAGATCATTCTAGGACAACTGTAGCCTATCCCCCCATCCTGGCGAGCGCTAGCGAGCTGCAATGCCCCACGCAACCATTCTGCCAGCGCCGGGAGGCGTCACACCCCCCCCAAGATATGGGACACTCAACCATGAGCCCATATCTGAACAGGCAGAATGTCGCTAGAATCTGCCACTCCTAACCACTCTGCCACTCATGGAATGCAAGCTCAGTCTCCTCAAAAAATACAACAACATTTATATAAAAAACAAAATCTTATCACCCTTCCCAAATATAATACATTAATTCATAACATTGTGCTCCCAGAGCGAGCTTTAAGAAGCACAGCCTACTGAGGGAAAATCATCTGCACTCAGTACTCAGCTACAATATTATCTTAAAATTAATTATAAAAAAGAAAGAGTTTTTATTTAATTTTTTCATATTTTATTTTAATGTTGTTTTTTGGCGGCTACTATAGATGTAGCCTAATTTTCTTCGAATCACGCCAACAACCTGCCCTGCGACCCTACCCTGATGCTACACACGCGAGCCAACAAGCACCAGCGCAAAAATACACCGCGAGCCAAGACAGGAGGCTATACCAACATACTGTGGTAGCCTACCCGCGACAAACAGTCCGCAATCACATTCTCACAACCGGCAATATGGCGAATGTCTAAGTTGTACTCTTGCAACATGAGCGACCATCTGGTCAGCCTCATATTCCGGTTGTGGAATTGATTGAGGAATTTAAGCGGGTGGTGGTCGGTATACACTACCACGACTGGCCCATAGGCAGGAACATAGACCTCAAAGTGTCTGAGCACTAACACGATTGCCAGCAGTTCCTTTTCAACAACCGAATAGTTTTTTCTGTGCTGAATTAAATTTCTTTGAAAAGAAACTGACTGGATGCTCAAGACCTTCCTCGTCTGTCTGCAAAAGTACGGCACCAGCCCCTACTCCGCTGGCATCAGTCGCCAACTGAAATGGTCGTTCAAAGTCCGGGGCCCTGAGGATAGGGTGAGTGCATAAAAGGTGTTTAACTACTCGAAACGCCTGCTCACACTCAGGTGCCCAGCGGAACTTTTTATCTTTAGCTAGTATTCTGTCAAAGGAGCTAACACAGTAGAATAACCTCTTATAAAGCGGCGGTAATACCCAATCATGCCCAAAAATCTCATGATCTGCCGCTTGGTGGTCGGCCTGGGGAACAAGTCGATAGCCTGTATCTTCTGTTGGAGCGGGCTCACCTGCCCTAACCCAACCACAAACCCCAGATACTGCACCGTGGCTTGCACAAAGTCACACTTGCCCAGATTAACCACCAAGCCTGCTTTACTAAGTTGACTAAATAAGGCTTCTATGTGCTCACAGTGACTTTGGAAATCGTTGTCATAAATGATCACGTCGTCAAGGTAGACAGTACAGTTTGGGATGTCTGCTACGATGTCGTTCATTAAGCTCTGGAAAGTGGCCGGTGCATTTTTCAGACCATATGGCATCACGTTGCAACGGTAAGTACTGCCATCCACCACAAACCCGCACATCTCTTTAGAGCCCGCTCAGACAGTGGGGTACTTGCCAGTAGCCTTTGACGAGGTCTACCTTGGTCAAGTACCTTGCTTTCCCCCGATCTTATCCACACTGTCATCCACCCGGGGAAGAGGATATGCATTGGTGGGGGTCAACCCGTTCAAAAAAACCGCCTAAAGTCAATGCAGAACCGAACTTTTCCATCAGGTTTGGGCTGCAGAGTGACAGGAGAAGTCCACCGTACTGCCCCCTTCTCGATCAAGCCTCTCGCCAGCATATACTCCAGCTCATCCTTGAGCGCTGGGAGTTTAATGGGTGGCACCCGATAAGGTATCGACTTGAATGGGGGGTGCTCTCCTACATCGACGTCATGCACCGCTTGAGTAGTGAGGCCTGGGTGCAGGGCAAATCCTGCGGGGTTAGAATCGAACAGGCGCTGCACAGCCACCTGCTGTTCCTCCGGCAGGTGCGCCAGAGCATCATGCGCACATTGGCTCGAATTCCCCGCCCACTGATCAGCCGAGACATGACAATCCCAGTTATCATCCACCTGATCATTGCTGCTCCCCTCTCCTTCTCCACCATGACCGCAGCAGGTCAACACAGGGACAGCTAGTGACTCAGGTGGACGCCTCACATACTCCTTCAACAAATTAATGTGGCATAGTTGGTTACGCTTCTTCCGGTCTGGAGTGGCAACGAGGTAATCTAGATCGGAGATCTTTGACACCACCCGATAAGGCCCAGCGTACTTGGCAGCCAGAGGATGACCTGCCAAAGGCAACAGGACCAACACCTCTTGACCTACCTGAAACTCCCGGAGTTTCGCCTTAGTATCGTACCTGTCCTTCATATGTGCCTGCGAACTCACCAAATTACGCCCGGCCAGCTCCAGACTTCTAAGCATTCTCTCTCTGCTCTCGAGGACGTATCTCAACATAGAACATGGCTTTGCGGTACCCTCCCAAATCTCCTTCACCATGTGGAGAGGGCCCCTCACCTGATGCCCGAAAACAAGCTCATTCGGACTGAAACCGAGACTCTCTCCAGGTACTTCTCTTGCCGCGAACAAAACATACGGCAGACCAAGGTCCCAATCCTTTCCGTTCTCTGCGCAATAACATCGAAGCATGCTTTTCAGCGTGGCGTGCCACCTCTCCAACACCCCTTGACTCTCCGGGTGATACGCAGAAGAGACGACAGTGCTGATGCCATGCTGAATCATAGTTTGTTTGAACAGAGTAGAGGTAAAATTAGAACCTTGGTCCGATTGCACCTCTTGCGGGTAACCATACCGCGAGCAATATAAGAGCAGGTTCCGGACAACAGTTTTCGCCGTGCCATTTCTCATTGGATATGCATCAGGATCCGAGTGGCCACATCCATGATAGTTAATAGAAATTTATTACCGGCACTAGGGGGGTAGGGGTCCGACCATATCAATGATGACCTTACTGAAGGGCGGTCCACTGACAGGAATGGGGTGCAACGGGGCTCTCGGAATTGTTTGGTTAGGTTTTCCAACCCTCTGGCACGTATGACACCTTGCTATCCAGGTTACCACCTGCCCCTTCAACCCCGGCCACCAAAACAATTTTTCTAAAGCCGCCACCGTTTTTCTCACCCCTAGATGTCCTGCTAGTGGTATGTCATGCGCCAACCTCAGTAGGCTATCCCTGCACTCCCGTGGCACCACCAACTGGTCCACTACTCCGGACCCCTCTTGCCAACTACGTTTAGGGTCTTGAAAACGCCTATAGAGGATGCTTTCTAAATAAAAAAAATCTCCTGGCTGTGCATCACCGTCCTCGTCGAGCTCTACAGCTCCATTAGCACACGTTTGGAGCTCAGGGTCCTCTAGTTGCAACCGACGTATATCTGAGGGTGCCAAGCGATCTAACTGCTCCCTAGCAATGCATGACCTTCTCCGATACTGGGCTGCTCCCTCTGTCTCTCTCGATGTACATAGCGTTGCTGTCGTGGAGACTTGTCATGCCCAGCCTCGTCACTCTCGATGACAGGCCCAGGGGCTACTCCAGAATTAAGTAATGGTGCTAATACTGAATCACCCAGAGAGCCGCCGAGTCAAAACTCTTAAAACCAACTCCAGCTTTAGCCTCCTCCTGTTGATCGCTCCTCCGCTGGTCTGAAGACGGAGGACTAGGCTGTGACACTTTAGCTGCCCGAGCTCGGGTGACAACACACGCCATGGGTTGTGTCTGGCACCGCTCGACCCACTCTTGCTCTTCCCTACTCACGTCGGCCGGCCTCTCGGCAACGACTAAGGGTAGAACCTCAGAAGCGGGCATTGCAAAGTCGTTGCCGAGAAGAAGGTCGACGCCCTCCACTGGCAGTTTCTCCACAATCCCGACATCCAATTCACGTGCCACCCCATCCACCTCCAACTCCAACCGCACCAGCGGGTATGACCGAGTTCCATTAATACCCTGCACCACCACCACCCGAGCCGCGTTTATAGGGTAGCCAGTCAAGTTTTTCATCAGAGTCTGGGAAGCACCTGTATCACGCAAGACCTCTACTCCATGCTTGCGCCCCGCCCACATCACGCAACCCCGCCCTCTATGGTCGCAAAAAACATCCTGAGCAGGGTTCGACCCTCCCAGGTGCTTCTGCATTGGCTGTGCCTCAGCCTCTGACGAACTGCCCCGGGCAAACTCAGACGACTTCGGAGACACACCAATGTTGCAGGCCAAAGACACAGCTGCGTAGGTGGTTTGCTAGGACAGACTCTTGGCAAAGTGCCCCTTTTTATGACAATGATAACACTCCAACTCCCCTTTGGGCTTCCCTTGGTACTGGGAAGGGCCCGGCCCCTTCTTAACGGGACGGTGCTAGTCTTGTGGTCAGTCTTGGGATCATGGCTCTTGTACTTGTTTGCATAAGGTATACCACTAACTCGGGGGGGTGGAGCGTCACGCCCCTTGTTACCTGCCTCACTACGCTGGGCAGACCCGCACCCACGAATTAGTGATAGCCGGAGGTCAGCCATCTCAGCTGCCTCCTGTATAGTTTTTGGTTGCTTTTCTTTAAGTTTAACGTCAGGTCGCCGCCCTTCCATTTGAAAAACTGCTCTAAAAGCACCAACTGTTTAATGTCGTCAAACGTAGTAGCTTTCTCCGACCTCAGCCAATTCCCAAAAGCATCGGACAGCTCCCGGGCATGCTCCAAAAGGTGCTCTCCCGACCCTTGGTAACACCCCGGAACTTCAACCTGTACGTCTCTGGTTGTATTTCGTATGCTCTCAGGACAGCCTCCTTGAGTTTCCTCATAGATAATACAAGACTCTATAGGCAACGCATCGTAGGCCTTTAAGACCTTTGCCTATTTAATCTAGAGGATACCAGTGCTGCCCATTTAATTCTCTGGCCACTGGTGTTCCTGGCACTTCTTCGCAAAGCGTGTGAAAAATTCGGTTGACACCACTCTCAATCAACACCGAACCAGTTTCAATAAGTGCGAGAGAGATTGATCATGAGCACCGGTTACCAGCCCCCAAGTCGCTGTCCCGTTGTCCCTCTACGCGCGACTTCTCTAACGTCCCTTGTCGGCACAGTACCTAGTCGACTCAGCTTGGATTTTTGCTAGCTCTATTTGCTGCTCACACTGCCCCTGATAGCCTTGCTCTCTCTTCGGGGGGGGGAGTCGGTTATGTGCTAAGTTCCAGCTGAAGGCAATAATTCTGGAGATAACCGCTTGAGGAGGTGAAGGTGCTACAATGTTTGAAATTAACCGGGGGGGGGTGGGTTCCCCCCAGGGGCAACCCACCCTGCCAGTCACCACCCACCTGCGGTAAGCGTACCCGGGGTCCGGCAAACTACTGGGCATGGCTGGGATTCGAGTGTAGGGGAAAGCATGGCCGAAGGGCTCTGAGCACTCAACGCCATCTCGCTCACCAGTCCACCCTGCCCCAGTACACACGTTATCAAGTTATCCTTGGTCATGCTGCTATTAACCGCATGACCGTAGCTGGTGGCCAGGCATTGAAAGACCGTACCCGAGCCATACCCTTCCAACCGCTCGGCCGTAACAGGCCATGGCAAAAATATCCTAGCATCCTCCTCACAGTTTCACCCCGATTAACCCTTTCATCATGCTGCTGTTTCCTCAGTTTTCGACATTTTACGTACTGTTCCTTCCATTCTCCTCTGACCCGGTAAATAATACATGATGCTCACAAACAATTTCTCACCACAATATTCAGAAAAGAAGTACCCCAAACTCTTATGTAAGCACTATTCACTTGCCAAAAATGTCTGAAGACTCTCAAGTAGAGCTATACTACTTTGCCAAAAAAAAATTAACGTGCCCACTATATTCCTCATAAAACAAATGACCACAACAATCCTGCAATA
>CM064492.1:34604670-34669670 GCA_032716605.1 Paralithodes platypus
CATGACTATGTACTAAATCCAATATAACCACCAGCGGCGTATGCGAGACATAAGAAAAGCTCGACACACAGCCCCCTTGAGCAATTTTCCGACACCCACACAGATTACTTATTCATTTTATTTACAATATTATACACATACAAAATGTATTTTGTGAAGAGTATTTTTATTAAAATCCATTATTGTATTTTATACGCCATTTTGTTCCCAGACAGAGCTGCTGCTAGGCTGGAGAATCAAGGAGAGCGGCAAGGGTCACCTCGTGACGCGCCTTGACGTTCGTGTGAAAATGAGTGGAGTTGGCACAAACTACAGACTGGAGAGGGGCAATTGTTCTGAGGTGTTTTGGGTGGTGCAATTTTTTACAGCATAAAGTTATATAATTACTAATTCTTGCCCAGAGACACACTATTATACCAACCTTGGCATGATATAAATTGATAATCGCCATCAATTGTACAAACGTAAATTGGTGGAATAATTCATTTTTTTTTTGTATATTGTCATATTCTCAGATTGTTAGACACGAAGTTTTGAGTGATATTTGGTATGGGAGCTCCTGTGGCATGGTTGGTAAGGGTCCGGCGGACCTGGAAACTCAAAAGTTGTCGTTAGGGTAGGGTTAGTGGGATCGAATCCAGGAGCGGGGTTATGGGGAAGGTTTTATAAAATTGTCTAGAAAAAAAATTTATGAAAATTATTTTTTTTTTTTTACAAGATCATTGCCGGCCATTTGTTTATTCAAACAATATGAAATATTCATAAGAATATATCATATTAGTACAGAATACAATGACATGACCTTGTTTTCCCTTTTTTGTCTTTTTTTATTGTTTTATTTTATTTTCATAGTAGTTTTGACATGATTTATTGAAACATATTTATTTTTGTCCCACCCCCCCCCAAACCCCCCCCCCCAATTCAATTTGAGGTAAGAAAATAATTATATAAACATTACTTAGGCTAAATAACAAACATATATATTGATATACTAAAAAAATAAGGCATATTACATGTAAATCTTTGAAACTTATAAACTAAATAATGAAACATACAATTATATCATGTAAAAGCTATATCACAGGGACATCTTTGGAACTTATACTTTATATACTATATATGTTACATTATGAGGTTACGTGATCAATTAGGTCAGGTCAGGTAAGGTAGGGCGCGAGTTCAGGGCAGGGCAGGGCAGGAGGCGAGTCCAGGGCAGGGCACGGGGCGAGTCCAGGGCAGGGCAGGGCAGGGGCCGACACTCAGTAGTTCTTGAAGGTGTGGTAGTCCCTGAAGCAGTCACCCAGGCAGAGTGCAACTTTGCACTCGGCGCACATTGAGGTGACTCTTTTGAGTTACATAGGGTTTCCTCACACTGGAGCTGCAGACGGTGCACTGCACCTGCCTGTGACGAGTGCTAATCAGCTCGGTGTTGGTTGTGTAGTGTCTTTCGACACCCAGCTGGATGCGGTCAGGAACGTGATCCCCACGCCATGCCGTACGTCTGTGAGTGGTGGTGCCATACTTCTCCAGGAGTTGGTAGGAGACGTTGTACACGAACTCCCGGAATTTCAGCTTCTGGTTTGGGGCCATATCCTTCTTCACCAACCACAAGTTGTAGGCGTTCAGCATCGTTATGTCAACTAGGTGGAGGAAGAGCTTGTGATACCACTTCACAGTCTTCCTCAGACACTCAACACCTGGCAGCTGACAGTCAGACTTGTCCACCAGGCGCATGTTTTTGGTGTAGTCCACTACCATGTCGGGCTTGTAGATTGTCTTCCTGGTTCGGTAGTGGATTTTGCCAGAATCCACCTGGCACCTGTGTGGACGGTGGAAAGCAGGTGGACGTCTCGCTTATCCTTCCACTTCAGGGCTATCAGTTTCCCACACTTCTCGAGCTGCTTGTATTTCTGCCCCTTTCGTCGCCTTCTTCGCACATGCCTCTCGCGGTGTTCCTGGGCCAGGTCGTCTTCTGAAGGTGTGTCACTGGAGGAGGCATCTGTGAGAGGAATGACATCACCTGTGAACTTTGGCATATAATTTCTTGTCTTTCTGACAGTCCCACATGACCCCGTTTGGTTGTCATAAAGAAACTGGCAGAGAGGCAGGAGAAGTATACCAGTTGTCAGTGTAGATGATGTGGCCTTTGCCCAGGTAAGGTGCCAACATTTTCTGACGATGGCACCTGACATGCCCATGGGGTCATTGGCAGCGGCTTTCGGTACGTCAATGTCAGTTCCTGTATTACACGATCATGTCAAGCACTATTCGCAGTTTCACAGTCGCACAACACGAAGAGCTTGATTCCGAACCTATGCCTTCTTCAAGGGGATATACTGCTTGAAAACAAGACGTCCTTTGAAGAGTCACGAGCGACTCATCAATCACCAAATTGAGGAAGGGGTAAAAGTATTTCCTATACCTCTCCAACAACATGGTGAACCCATCCCGAACTTTCCATATCCTGTCAATCCTGTTAGGATTTTCGTTGTCTGCAAAGTGCATAAATCTTAGCAGCAACAAAAATCTGTCACGAGTCATGAACTTATTGAAAGTTGGGGTGGCGATGAGAGGGTCGTGCTTCCAGTAGTGTTGCAACACATGCTTCTTGATCAGAGGCATGAGGGACAACAAGGCAAAGAACGTCAGAAATTCTGCCACAGTCGTATCCACCCAGCCTCGTATTCCTCGCTTTTGGAAAAAAGGACGTCCAATCTGCCAAACACCCACCTGTAGTAGGCGTTTGTTTGGGCAACGATGTACGTCATTACCTCCATGTCGAAAAAAGCGAGGAAGAAGTCGCTTTCGTTCGCTTGATCATCACAGGGCCAGTCGTCAGTTGTTCCTGACGTCCCAGGATTGAACTGGGGCACGTCAGGTACAAAATTGACCCCGTCAGACCACTCGAACGAAGGCATGCCAGGGATCGGAATGTCGTCTGCGTCTGCTTCTGCGTCTGAAATATCGCTTCCATGGTCGCGATACAGCACTTCATCATCATTACCCTCCTCTTCACTTGACAGGCGATGCCCTTCCTCGTTTTCGTCACGTCGGACTCACTCCCACTGTCCACAATCCCAAATCCCCCCACCCTTGGTCCCGTGCTAGGGCTTCGTCGTCGAAACCCGGGCTGCCAATGTCCTGCGAATCACCATCAAACAGCAGGGCGGCATACTTAGATGGTGTAAGAGTTTTCCGGGTCACTTTGGCACGTGCGGGAGTCTTATGGACAGGGACAGCAGAGGTGGTGGCAGGGGCGGCGGCAGGGGCGGCGGCGGCAGGGGCGGCGGCGGCAGGGGGCAGCAGTGGTGCGTGGCCTTGATGGCAAGATGATGGTGGTGCCTGTCGCCCTTCTCTCTGTACCTTGGGCAGGGGCGGCAGGGGCGGCAGGGGCGGCAGGGGCAGCAGGGCAGGCAGGGACACCAGGGCCAGCAGTCGATTTCCCTCTCCCTTTCCCCTTCCCCTTCCCTGTTCCTTGGGCAGGGGCGGCAGGGGCGGCAGGGGCAGCAGGGGCGGCAGGGGCGGCAGGGGCAGCAGGGCCGGCAGGGACACCAGGGCCAGCAGTCGCTTTCCCCGTCGCTTTCCCTCTCCCCTTCCCCTTCCCCTTCCCTGTTCCTTGGGCAGGGGCGGCAGGGGCGGCAGGGGCAGCAGGGGCGGCAGGGGCGGCAGGGGCAGCAGGGGCGGCAGGGGCAGCCGGGCCAGGGGCGGCTGGTGGTGTTGGTGGTGGTAGGGGCACTGTGGCTGGCGTACGGGTTCTTTTCCCTACGCCCGTGCCTTTCATTTTTCCTGCCCCCGCAGGTAATGCAGCCCTAGGGCGGCCTCCTTCGTCGCTGGTACCGGTGGCAGGGGTGGCAGGGGTGGCAGTGGTGGCAGTGGTGGTGGTAGTGGTTGTTGCAGTGGCCTGGGTCGTGGTGGCAGTGCCCCGAAAGACCAATGACCTCTGTGCCATTGCCCTGCTTGCACGTGTTTTACGTGCTTTTGGTGCTGGTGATTCGTCCTCTGAGCTGTAGGGCGTGTCGTACTGGTAGCTAGGGTCTTTGGCAGCCACCCTCTGCCTTCCACGGCGGCTAACACCACCAGAAGGAGGGCTGGTTGTGTCATCAGGGAGCGAGCGTGAGGGACGTGTAGGCTCCATGACTAGTGCGTGGTTACTGGCGCGGTGGTGCTTGCACGAGTGCGGGGCGAGCGTTTTGGCGGGGTGGTATCGAGAGTTGACATGTAGTACTATACCCACACCAATTTTCAGCCGCCTGGCTATAAACGCGCGGTTTTGGTACGTGTTCAAAGTCTCTGCTCTTAAGAGTCTCCCCGCAGTGCGCCGGGGGAACTCTTAAGAGTCTCCCCGCAGCTCCCGGGTTAATATCAATATTTATTCCTATCCTTTGATCTCTGACAGAATACATTATTTTATGTGGCTGAATTGGTATATATTAAGGGGAGATGGGCCGTTTTTCTGGTCCCCCTTCTTCCTCATGTTAGACCCATTGGTGTTCACATTATGAGACTTTCGGCCTATTAGTTTGGTGATTTTAAGACCTTTTGCCCCATTTCTTAGTCAATATTAGGACTGTTCGTGTCATTTAGGTGGCGAGCGATAGCGAGCCTGTCAATCAAAGGAAGTCCTTCGGCCGGGACATTTTTCTATCGAAAACAGTACAAATTTATCTTGGAGAGTCTTGAGCGGGTGTTTTTTAAGCTTGATGGAGGTCTAGGGAGGAAACTAATACAATAATAAAAGATACATAATGAGCAAATATAAACGACACATCTCTCCTTAAGGGGGGTTACCGACTATTTTTTATCTGTTTCACCTTTTCTCTCTTTCCCTGGCTTGTTTCCATTCGGCCCCATTCAGCCAACTGTTTTCAGACGTTTATCCCCATCCAACTTGTCTATTTCTTCCTGGCGAGCGATAGCGAGGCAGCATTGTATGGAGAAATCCGGCTTCGCCGGAGAAATTTTTCTATCGAAAAATTTACAAATTCAGCTTGCTGTCAAAACACATATATATATATATATATATATATATATGCCGGCTCGCTTCCGCTCGCCAGGAAAATATTGACAGCTGAATGGGGGTAAACGTCTTAAAACTGAATGGGGCCGAATGGATACAAGCCAAATAGAGAGAGAGAGAGAGAGAGAGAGAGAGAGAAAGAGAAGAAAAGCGAGGTGGGCTCCCATAACGTAGAATTTCTTAATTAAATAATGCCACAAATTAAATGCCAGAAAAGGTGTTCGTCTGACTCCGCAACACACACACACACACACACACACACACACACACACAAGGAACAAAGGAGTACAAAGGAAATCAAGCAACAACAGATCCAGTGACCCTTCTAGGTTGCTTGTCCTCCAAAACACTGAGGATCAAGTGTCCAAACAGTGGTTTAGAGTGGTTTAAGGGAACATTGGAAAGGGAATTACTGCCCTGTAACTAATGTCCGTGGCAGGATTAGGAAGATAGTAGGGGACAGATGGGTTAGTAACTGAGGGGGGGATAAAATAAAGTTATTCATTTACAAACGCAGTCAGTCGCGGGTTTGATGCGAGATATTTGTCTAGGCGGAGTTTAAATTAATCAACGGTGATGCAGTCTATAACGTTTTGGGGAAGCCCATTCCACAAGTTGACAACTCGATCGTGCGAGTTAAAAGATTTACCAATAATATTGCAACCGTTTCCCCGCGTGTAATTAGATTGGTCGATAGTGAAGTACTTACACAGTTCATATTGTCGATGCCTTTGATGATTTTTTGAACCACTTGAATTAGTCGCCTCTTAATCTGCGCTGGGTTAAAGGAAATAGATTTAATTCTCTAAGACGCTCTTCGTATGGTTTGTTCATTTAGGCTAGGTATCATTTTGGTAACTCTACGTTGAACTCGTTCTAGCTTGTTTATATCTTTTTGGTAATAAGGGCACCAGGATTGAACGCAGTATTCCAGAAGAGGGCGGACTAAGGAATTGTAAAGGGTTAGGATAACTTCTTTGGATTTATGCTCAAATGACCTGCCTATAAAGCTAATTATTTTGTTTGCCTTCTTAACAACTTCTGAACATTGTTGACTCGGTTTTAGGTTACTCGAGTATTGTTACTCCCAGATCGGTTTCTCTGTTTACATTCTTAAGCTGAGTGCCATTCATCGAATAGTTTGCTTTCTCATTTAGGTATCCGATATGTAGTACTTTACATTTATTCCGCATTGAAACTCATTTGCCAAATTTGGGCCCAACATGACAATTTATCTAGATTGTGTTGCATATCGTCAACTTTTTCTTTTGAGAGTACGCTATTTGCAATTTTTGTATCGTCAGCCTACTTTACCTACAGTAGCCTACATGTACACTCATAATAATCACATACCGGTACACACATAAAATATTCAGAACACACACACACACTCAAACACACATACACACACACACACTCAAGTATACACACACACACACACACAAGTACACACACACACAAGTACTGTACCTACAGTAGCCTACATGTACACTCATAATAATCACATACCGGTACACACATAAAACATTCAGAACACACACACACACTCAAGTACACGCACACACACACACTCAAGTACACACACACACACACTCAAACACACACACACACACAAGTACACACACACACACACACACACTCAAGCACACACACACAAGCACACACACACAAACACACATACTCACTCAAGCACACACACACACACTCAAACACGCTCAAGTACACACACACACACACACACAAGTACCTCTCTCTCTTGATCTTCACCCGCCGGCTTTAGCACCGCCAACAGCTCCACATCGCCACTGAGAAAACTCGATCCAATTTGAGTATTTCATATCCCAATTCCCTTTATTCATTGCATGAACAGTAGTTAAGTGCTTGTTTAACCTCCACATAGTTCTGTAGTTGCCGTGCATGTTATTTTATTGCTTTTCTGACTGATAAACATTGTTGTTTACATTTGTTATCCTAGCTTGTAGCAGACGACGCACGCCTAGTCGACCTAGCTTTGTATTTTCTTATTAACTCTAGTAGTTATCGTATTCAGTATCCTACTGTAGCTATATATATCTGTAATTTTAGTTGTTGCTTGCATGATCTTGTAGTAACCTTTGACTGATAACTTTGTTTATCTAAATAATTATAATCCTGCTTGACTAGCCTACAGTGACACCAGCGCCATCTGTTGATACAGTATATTAACTCCTTGTGTGCAGTTACACTTTATTCTTATATAATCTCTATTTGGTGAATTGTATATTTAGTTACATATTATATTATATATATATATATATATATATATTTGTTTTGCTTTTTTAGGTAGGTTATCACCCCTGGTAGCCTACTTCTGCATATTTCATACTTTTTTGTTTTTGATTATTTTTGTTTTCGGTTAGTCTAGGCTATCATCCCTGGTGGCCTATTTCTGCGTACGGTACTTCAATTTTAAAATTTTCAGCTAGGCAATCACCGCTGGTGGCCTATTTCTGCGTACTGGTATTTCATAATTTTTGTTTTCGGTTAGTCTAGGCTATCACCGCTGGTGGCCTATTTCTGCGTACCGGTATTTCATAATTTTTGTTTTCGGTTATTTTTGTTTTCGGTTAGTCTAGGCTATCATCCCTGGTGGCCTATTTCTGCGTACTTCAATTTTTTAATTTTCACTTAGGCTATCACCGCTGGTGGCCTATTTCTGCATACCGGTATTTCATAATTTTGGTATTCGGTTAGGATAGGCTATAACCCTTGGTGGCCTATTTCTGTTTAAATAAACATAAAATTGTTTTCGGTTCGGCTATCACTGCGTATTCAAATTTAATTTTGTTTTGTTTTAATTTTCGGTTAGGCTCTCACCGCTGATAACCTATTTGTGTGTATTTCAACATTTTTTTTTTCGGTTAGGCCTATTTAAGTAAGTGATAGCGACCTGAAGGGAGTGAAGTGTTTTTAAAGTGAGTTTAGTATTTTTAAAGTGAGTTAACTGTTTTTAAGTGAGTGAAGTGATCTGAAGAAAGTGATCGTCACCATGCCTCGTGCCTGTACGAACTGCGCCGGTAGGTTTGGTGCTTCCATGTTTGCTCCTGCCGATCCACAAGTCTGCCGACTCTGCCAGCAACGAGAGGATTTGACAGCAAAATTGGATGAAGCCCACAACAAGATCAACGCCCTCACCAGGAAGCTGGAATCACTCCAAGAGTTTGTAACACTCAACGTTGGAGTATCACTAACTCCAATTGTTTTCAAACTCCAGCATCCACCACCGCCCCAACATCATCTGCCAACAATCCAACACCTGCAGTAAACACTGCAGCAGATGCTTCTGACGAACCTGAGCCGACATCAAACCAGGACAGCCGCCCTGTTCACCTTAGTCTCCCCCACTCCTCGTGCAAGAAGCCTGCTAGCACGAACAGTACCAACCCCTCACCCCCGTTCTAACCACTCCTCTCCCCGACCTGTACGTAGAGTCCCGCCACCACAGGTCTCCGGATTTACACCAGTGAGGAACGGTGCACGGCCAACGCAGAAAAGGTCTCATCTACCAGTCACAATGTCAAACAGATTTGAGATATTGGTAGAGATGGAAGAAGAACCAGAAGAGACCAGGCTCGTTGGGGATTACATCCTACGAGGACAGGTCGAAGAGTTCTGCGACTGAGTTCCAAATCAACGAAAAAGATTTTGCATCCCAGGAGCTGGACTGGACGACATTGTGGAAGCCTTCGAAGATACCATAAAGGATGCAAATGAAAATACCCTTTTTGTCATCCATGCTGGTTCAAATGACGTCATGGCGCACCAGATCCGAAGAGTTGATGGAGAAATATCGCAAGATGATCCAGCACTACAAAAACAAGTCAAGGCATATCATCATCTCAGGCATTCTTCCCAAGATCGACGCACCTGACAAATTCTACGACAAGGCCTTCAGCACAAATAGCCGACTAAAATATTTGTGTCTGAGGGAAGAAGTTGAATTCATCAACCTCTGGGACAACTTCTACAACCAGCCTACTCTGTTCCGCAAGGATGGCACTCATCTAAACCCTGTGGGTTCAGCACGCATGGGTCGTCTCCTACACGAAGCAGTCCGCAGCCATGGATCAAAAAACGCCATCCGAGAAGAAGCAGCAGTGACATAAATCATCCAACGCCAAGAAAAAAACAGAGGCAACCGAGGACCACCAGCGATAAGGACCGAAGACAGCGAGGACCGAGGACAGCCATGAACATAAATGTAGATCCGACAAGAACCAAAAATATTATTAAAGAGCGTTCCGTGAGTTCTAAAATAACAAATTTAAAGGTTTTCTATGAAAACGCTCGTAGCATACGCAATAAATTTTCAGATTTAGAGGAGCTAGTGTTTACAGAAAATTATGATGTGATTGGCATAACAGAATCTTGGCTCATTACAGAAGATAGAGACTTTTTAGCAGAGTATTCACTTCCCGGTTATGTAATGTTTGAGAAAAGCCGAATAAATCAAAATGGAGGTGGCGTTTTACTTTATATCAAAGAAAGTCTTAACCCTACCCTCTTGTCAAAACCTCAAATTGTGAACGTCGACGCATCTTTTGTGCTAATAAAGAATAATAAAGGTACAAAAATAATACTTGCATTAATATACAGACCTCCAGCTCAATCAGTGCAAACTGACCGAGAAATTTACGAACAAATTGCAGATGTAAGTAACTCACAAGATACCGTAATTTTTGGCGACTTTAATTTACCTGTGACCAAGTGGGGCGATACTCTTACTTAACACATCCGGACATGACTTGTATACGAACTTGCAAGAGAGTTCGCTTTATCAATTTGTTCGAACGCCGACCCGTGGTAATAACGTTCTTGACATTGTACTTGCAACAAAAGAAGAATTAATAGAGAATTTGAATGTTGGTGATGAATTCAGTAACAGCGACCATCGTACGATAACTTTCACTTTAAAGTTTACTAGTAACGAACCAAATAGTAGCATCGAAAAAGTCCCTAATTTCAAGAAAGCAAACTTCCATAAACTTAGAGCTATGTTTAAAGAAACTGACTGGAGCTTTTTAATTAACAATAACGACATAAATACATCTTGGAAGTTATTCGAAACCACTTACCTAAAAGCAGTGCAAGACTGTATACCATCGAAAATACGGCGTCCAGGCCATAATAATAAGCCCAAATGGTGGAATAAAGGTATTTTAAACTGCCTGCTTGCTAAAAAATTTGCTAATGATAGATTAAAATCCTCACAAAATGACGAAGAACGGGTGAAATTTGTAGAGCTACGACGCAAAGCCAAAAAGTTAATTAAGCAAAGTAAAAAGACCCTAGAGTTACATATTGCGAATCAAAGTAAAACAAACCCGAAAGAATTCTATAGTTATATCAGAAAGAAAAAAGTAGTTACTTCAACTGTTGGACCGTTAGTCGATGAAAACGGAGAATACACCAAAGACGAAGTACAAATGAGTAATGCCCTCAATACCTTCTTTGCATCAGTTTTTACAACAGAAGACCTCAGTGATATCCCTACACCATCGCCGATTCAGATTGATAATTCAGATGTTCTAAGCAATATTACCGTTACAGAGAGAGAAGTATTGAATTGTTTAGATAAACTCAAGGTAAATAAAACGCCTGGACCTGATACAATCTCGCCTAGAGTTCTAAAGGAAGCTAAGGATGAGCTCTCCAAACCACTGACATTACTATTCAATAAATCCTTGCAGTCTGGAACTATGCCTGATCAGTGGAAGCTAGCCAACGTAACACCGATATTAAAAAAAGGCAGCAAATCCCTACCCAGTAACTATCGTCCAATTAGCTTAACCTCAGTTGTATGTAAAATGCTAGAAACGGTCATACGAGACAGACTCGTAAATCACTTAGAGGAAAATAACATACTTAAAGATACTCAACACGGCTTTCGTAAAAAACGTTCCTGTTTACCAAACCTCTTAGACTTCTTCCACGATATCCTCAACCTCTACGATGAGAGTAAAGCTGTAGATATTATATACCTTGATTTTCAAAAGGCCTTTGACAAAGTTCCCCACAAACGTTTACTGCTAAAACTAAAAGCGCATGGAATACAAGACGGTGTGTTGAAATGGATAGAAAATTGGCTCAGCGACAGAAAGCAAAGAGTAGTCATAAACGGTAAGGCATCTAAATGGACCAATGTAAGTAGCGGGGTACCCCAGGGATCGGTACTAGGACCAATTCTCTTTCTAATTTACATCAACGACATAGATGAGGGTCTCACCTGTACAATCTCAAAATTTGCTGACGATACAAAAATTGCAAATAGCGTACTCTCAAAAGAACAAGTTGACGATATGCAACACAATCTAGATAAATTGTCATGTTGGGCCCAAATTTGGCAAATGATTTCAATGCGGATAAATGTAAAGTACTACATATCGGACCTAAATGAGAAAGCAAACTATTCGATGAATGGCACTCAGCTTAAGAATGTAAACAGAGAAACCGATCTGGGAGTAACAATATCGAGTAACCTAAAACCGAGTCAACAATGTTCAGAAGTTGTTAAGAAGGCAAACAAAATAATTGGCTTTATAGGCAGGTCATTTGAGCATAAATCCAAAATAGTTATCCTAACCCTTTACAATTCCTTAGTCCGCCCTCCTCTGGAATACTGCGTTCAATTCTGGTGCCTTTATTACCAAAAAGATATAAACAAGCTAGAACGAGTTCAGCGTCGAGTTACCAAAATTATACCTAGCCTAAAGAACAAACCATACGAGTAGCGTCTTAGAGAATTAAATCTATTTCCTTTAACCCAGCGCAGATTAAGAGGTGACTTAATTCAAGTGTTCAAAATCATCAAAGGCATCGACAATATGAACTGTAGTAAGTACTTCACTATCGACCAATCTAATTACACACGGGGAAACGGTTGCAAAATTATTGGTAAATCTTTTAACTCACACGAATCTAAGAATTTCTTCTTCAATCGAGTTGTCAACTTGTGGAATGGGCTTCCCCGAAACGTTATAGACTGCATCACCGTTGATTCATTTAAACTCCGCCTAGACAAATATCTCGCATCAAACCCGCGACTGACTGCGTTTGTAAATGAATAACTTTATTTTACCCCCCCTCAGTTACTAACCCATCTGTCCCCTACTAACTTCCTAATCCTGCCACGGACATTAGTTCCAGGGCAGTAATTCCCTTTCCAATGTTCCCTTACCCACTCTAACCCACTGTTTGGACACTTGATCCTCAGTGTTTTGGAGGACAAGCAACCTAGAAGGGTCACTAGATCTGTTGTTGCTTGATTTCCTTTGTACTCCTAAGTACACACACACACACACAAGTACTGTACCTACAGTAGCCTACATGTACACTCATAATAATCACATACCGGTACACACATAAAACATTCAGAACACACACTCAAACACACACACACAAACACACTCAAGTACACACACACACACACACATTCAAACACACACACACACACACAAGTACACACACACACACACACATACTCAAGCACAAGCACACACACACACACACACACACACACACACACACACACACACACACACACACACACACACACACATTCATATATATATTATTTATTAATTTAAAAGGTGGTACGATATATTGTTACTGATGTACCTGACTAAAGGGTAAGTGATAATTATTGATACTTTTATATCTTTATTATCATCTTGGTTGATATATAATTTATGCTTTATATCTATAGCAATTGTGCAGATGCAGTAATATTTGTTTATATATATATTTTATTTTTATTTGTTTTTGCCCTTTTCTCTCCTTCTCATTCAGTGGTATGCGTTGTTACTTTGGTGTGACTAGAAAATACACAGAGTTTTAACTCTTAACTGAGACCGGAACCTCTCCGAGACGTCTTAATTTCAAGGGCTGGGTAGGTCCATATTCAATGAACCCTCTTGCAGACTACACCAAACTTAGGATTGTGACTGAGGTCGGACTGTCAGCCAGCTCTTGATCTTGGGTAGAGCCAGGATCTTGTTGGTGTGGGCCAGGAGGGCGGGGTATTTCTTCAGTTGGGCCTCGAAGCTTGGTTTGATCTCACTGAAGAACAGACCTATGGTCAGGTCACCCCAGGTCATCTGTGGAGGTCAAGGGAGAGTTGGAGTTAGCGACTTGAAGCAGGGTGTCAAACTGGGACAATTTATTATTAAGACATGAACCATAGGGAGGGCTTTATCAGGTGGTCAGTACCGTTACATGTGGCAAATAAAGTATATAGGCTATAGCTCTAAGATCAAAGGTTGGACAGGTCTAGGATTAAGGATATTAGTATGTTAAACACGAAAGATAAATACTCACTATATGGCAGTACTGGTCTATGTTGCCAAATAAAGAATTTCCACACTTTTGTATATTATATATGTGAGCACACCCAATCTCTGTTAGTCTCTCTGAAGATGGGTCATCTAATAGCTTAACTAATGGAACGAAAGTCTTCAAATCTGAAAACTAATGGGACTAAACATGAGGGAGAAAAAGTAACTACCTGTCCCTTAAATCAAGCTATGCCATTCGAGAAAAATCAAATACAACCCACCTACTATGGGGTTCAGAGGCCGTGTGGCATTGTTTTTTGGGAATAATTTATTAACAAACAGATGGATCATTATGATATTTTGACACCGCTTTTTTCACATCGTCCCCTATTTTTCTTCAATATAGTGCATTACCAAAAGTCTAGAAATAAGCCACTTGTCCCTGTGTCATGAGGTTAACCCTTTCACGCATTTATGACGCAGAGTTGCCAGATTAGCAATAAGAAATAGAGTTCTCTCACTCCTATAATTACCTCTCCAAAATTAGTTTTCTGCCCACAGCTAACTCAAAGACAACTGCAGAGGTTGAAGTAACTAAACTAAAGCTTTCTAAATACCCCTGATGGTAACAAAGGCTTTAAAGTATCCCCAATAGGGTCAAAATCGCGTCATATGCGTGAAAGGGTTAAAGTCACACATTAATGACTAAGAAACGGACAAGGCTACCGTGGCTTACCTGTGAGAACCACCAAACCATTATTGCTCCTCCATCAAACACGGTAGTTATCAGCCACCACCCAACCCTACTATTGCCTTTCAATTCAAGTTATCTGTCAATATCAAGTATAAATATACAAAAAGGATGTATTGTATAATTTTAATTTGATATTGACAGATAACTTGAATTTAAAGGCAATAGTAGGGTTGGGTGGTGGCTGATAACTACCGTGTTTGATGGAGGAGCAATAATGGTTTGGTGGTTCTCACAGGTAAGCCACGGTAGCCTTGTCCGTTTCTTAGTCATTAATGTGTGACTTTAACCTCATGACACAGGGACAAGCGGCTTATTTCTACACTTTTGGTAATGCAATATATTGACAAAAATTAGGGGACGGTGTGAAAAAAGCTGTGTCAAAATATCATACCGATCCAACTGTTTGTTAATAAGTTATTCACGAAAAACGATGCCACACGGCCTCTGAAACCCATAGTAGGATTGAACTCTGGACCAAGTGATCCCAGGGCAGAAGCTGTCTGTCAGATGTAGTATGATTTTATACTGACCGTATGTTATCAGAATTATTATTCAGATATTCCACTCCCTGCCTTCCAAATGCTTGTTCAATCTCTCCATGATGATACTATTCCTCCTCCTCCTCCTACTACTACTACTACTACTACTACTACTACTACTTACGTTATCAGAGACATACCACTCCCTGCTTTCCAATCGCTTGTTCAATCTCTCCATGATGGGATCAGCAGTTTTTACCAGCCATTCCTCGGCTTTCAGCTTCTTTTTCTCCTCTTCACTCTTGTCTGAAAACCTGCAAGATAGATAGATAAATAGATTGATAGATAATGGTATTGGTAGATAGATTCATTGATTAATAGATATTGATTGATTGATTTTTGTTTTTCTATGTACGTGAGGGAGACAAAAATCACAACTTCCTATAGCGAGTGCCTCCCCCATAGTTGAAAGAGTGACAGGGCCAAAATCAAGGGACGTTCGAGTCAAAATGCCTGGACACACGGAGTTTGAAGCAATTTAAGTCATAGGAAGAGGGAAAGACTGATTCTGGAAGAGAGTTCCAGAGCTCAGCTGTTGAATAGAAGAAAGTCTGAGAGTAACGTTTCACTCTTGGGTTGGAGAGTTGCACAGAGTAGGGGTGGGATTGTGTTGCAAGATGGGTACCACGTGCCCTACGTTAAGGAGGTGGTATACACTGGGAAAGCTCTGAGGAACACTGATTATTATAGTAGCGATAGAATAGCGAGAGAGATGCAACTTTGCGGCGAAGAGAGAGAGTTTGCAGAATGTTGGTGAGTGGACGGGAGTTAATGATACGAAAGGCCTTCCTTTCAATTTTGTCTAGGATAGCGGTGTGAGAGGAACCTCCCCACACATGTGAACAATACTCAATACAAGGACGCACTATGCCCCTGTACAGAGCAAGAAGCTGTGCAGGGGTAAAGAACCCCTAAGGCGGTGTGAATGGGAGCTGCCTCGTGTGGGCTGCATAGCCTTATGCAGTTTCCCGCGATCTTATGTTCTTATGTTCTTAAAATACCACAACATACTTACACAATCTTTTAGTACTCGGACATAACTGCATAGATGTGTGTGTGTGTGTATGTATGTTTGTGTATATGTGTGCATGAGTGTAATTTTATCTAAAATACCTACAAATACTTACACCATCTTGTATTACTTGGACATAACAGCATAGATGGTGTCAATAAAGGCACTCCAAATAATTGGCTGGCACCGATGTAACAGTGAGAGTCAGTTAAGGGGGGATGTGTGTATTTATTTGATCGTTTATTTTATTTCATTTTTGTTTTTAGTTTCCTCCTTAGACCTCCATCAAGCATAAAAAAACAAGCTCCCAAGACCCTCCTTTAAGATAAATGTGTACATTTTGCAATAGAAAAAGTCCCGGCAGAAGGCTATTTCCTCTTCATTTACAGGCTCGCTATCGCTCGCCAGGATAAAATCGACACCTGAATGACACAAAAAGTCTAAATATTGATAACAAAATGGAGCGAAAAGTCTTAAAATTGCCAGACTAATGGACCGAAAGTCTTAAAACATGAAAACTAACGGGGCTAAACATGAGAGAGAAGGGGAGCCAGAAAAACCGGCCCATCCCCCTCTTAAATAAAACGGTACTTACACAACCTTGTAGTATTCGGCCATGACTTCATAGAGGGTGTCAACCAAGGCAAGGGAGGGGGTACTTGTCCTTGATGGGTGATTTTTAGTTGTTTTCGCTAAACCTTGATCGAGCATAAAATTACACCCCCTTGACTCCCTTTCAAGGTAAATTTGTAAATTTTTCTGTAGAAAAAATTTCCGTCCGAAGGACGGTTCCTCTTAAATTACAGGCTCGCTATCGCTCGCCAGGACAAAAGTGACACCTAAATGGCACGAAAGTTCTTAAAATTGACAGAAATGGCACGAAAGTTCTTAAAATTGACAGAAATAGGACGAAAGTTCTTAAAATCGCCAAAGTAATGGGGCGAACGTTTTTAAATCTCAAAACTAATGAGGCTAAACATGAGAGAGAAGGAGGTACTTACGCAAGCTTGTAGTATTCAGACATAACTTCTAGAGGGTGTCGACTAAGGCATCAACAATTAAGGCACTCTCCAAGTATCTAGTCTGGGCCAAAGACTGAACACTAATGGGGCTAAACATGAGAGAGAAGGGGGTACTTACATAATCTTGTAGTATTCGGACATAACTTCATAGAGGGTGTCGGCCAAGGCATCAACAAAGGCACTCTCCAAGTCGTTCTCCGGCACCAATTTAGCCAACTTGGCGGCGTATCTAGCCTGAGCCAGAGACTGGGGGAGGGGGTACTTGTCCTTCACCATCAGGAGAGGTAATTTGCCCCCTGGAACAGCTGTGGAGAAAGAAAATGGTGTAATCACGAGGTAGATCCCTTTTAAACCCAATCCATACATGAAGTTAATATATCTAGCCTGAGCCAAAGACTGGAGAGGGTGTACTTGTCCTTCACCATCAGGAGAGGTATTTTGCCCCCTGGGACGCCTACGGAGAGAGAAAATGGTGTAAAAATCCCTTAGAATTAAATGAAACCTAGAATCACAAGGCAGATCCCTTTTAAACCATATACCCTAGAGTATTAAAAGAATGTTAAGAAGAAATGAGTTACCCTCTAACAGCATTATTTAATGATTCTCTTAATTCTGGCCTAGTCCCTGATGAGTGGGAACTTGTAAATGTAGTACCGATATTTAAAAAGGGTGATAACTCTACTGCGTCAAATTATCGTCCAATTAGTTTAAGGGGGGTCACCTGTTTTCTTCTCTTAATCTCCTTTCCTCTCTTTCTCTGACTTCTATCCATTCGGCCCCATTCAGCCAACTGTTTTAAAACGTTTATCCACATCCAGGTGTCGATTTCTTCCTGACGATCGACAGCGAGCCAGCATTGTATGGAGCAGGGTCCAGAGAATATTCTCTGGACCCTGGATGGAGAAAACCGGCTTCGCCGGAGACATTTTTCTATCGAAAAATGTACAAATTTAGCTTGCTATAAAAAACAAAAATATATATATGCTGGCTCGTTACCGCTCGCCAGGAAAATATTGACACTTGGATGGGGTACACGTCTTAAAACAGTAACCTGAATGGGGCCGAATGGTTACAAGCCAAAGAGAGAGGAAGAGAAAGAGAAAAAAGCGAGGTGGGCCCCCTTACCATCAGTTGTAGACAAACTATTTGTCATTTATTGCGCACACAATCAGAGAGCATCTACAACGTCACCAATTAATTAAAGATTATCAGCATAGATTCACGAAAGGTAGGTCCTGCCTCACTAATCTATTAACAATCTTTTCCCAAGTATACGAAGCAGTAGATAATGACAAAGATTATGATATAATTTATCTAGATTTCAGTAAAGCATTCGATAAAGTCCCCCACGAAAGATTGTTGAGGAAAATAGAAGCTCAGGGAATAGAGGGAACTCTATTAAAATGGATTAGGTCATGGTTAATTGGTAGGAAGCAAAGAGTTAGCATACATGGTATATAAGTCGTAGGCGTGTGCATAAACCTTTAACCGTCTTGGTGGTGTAATGGTTAGAGTGTTTAAAAATCAGTGTGTGATAACACAGGTTCGAATTCCGGTGGATCACATACTGTACTGTATATGCTTTCATTAATTTCATTGGAGGTGTTTGGTGTTGTTGTGAAATTAATAAAATATAAATACAATCAGACTTGGGTATGGTTAAAAGTGGAGTCCCACAAGGATCTGTTTTAGGCCCTCTGCTGTTCATCATTTATACAAACGACCTTGATGTAGGAATAACTAGCAAAATCAGTAAATTTGCAGATGACACTATAATATGAAGTTATATATTCTGATCATAATATTCATGAGGCCCTCCATAGAGATCTAGATACACTACACGAATTGGCAGTAAATTGGCAAATGAAGTTAAATGTAGATAAATGCAGTGTAGTAAAATTTGGGAAATCGATAGAAAATGTAGGATATAGATTAAATAACGTGAATATAAGAAACTCTGATAATGAAAAATATGTGGGAGTCATCGTCAACTGTGATTTGAAACCTAGAAATCAATGCATTAGTGCTCGAAATAAGGCAAATAGAGTTATCGGATTTATATATAGAAGTGAGAGTAATAGAACAGCAGACGTAATCTTAAAAGTTTATCTAGCGTTAGTAAGGCCACTTGATTATGGATGACGCTGTCCAATTTTGGTGTCCCTATTACAGAATGAACATAGATTCCTTGGAGAGGGTTCAGAATGACAAAAATTATCCATAATAGTAGAAATCTTTCATATGAAGAAAGGTTGAAGAAAATAAGCTTGCATTCGCTAGAGAGACGCAGAATTAGAGGGGATATGATAGAGGTGTTCAAGTGTGTTAGTGGGATAAATAATGGGGATATGAAAGATGTACTGAAGTTCAGTGGTAGCGAGAGAACTCGAACAAATGATTTCAAATGAGATATATTTAGTTTCAGAAAAGATATAGACAAATATTGGTTTGGTAACAGAGTTGTAGATATGTGGAATAGGCTACCGAGTGCTATAGTGGAATCAAGAACGATAGAGAGCTTTAAGACAAAATTAAATAGGCATATGGACGAGATGGGTTGAGTGTGAGGGGGATCTGCCGACTATGGGCCAGTCGGCTCTTTGCAGACACCCGTTGTCTTATGTTGACCTCTGACCATTTTAGTGAGGTCGGTCCTCATAGTAGTAGGGAGTTGAGCCTATAATTGGGCCTTATAATGGGTTGGGTGTGAGAGGGATCTGCCTTGTGTGGGCCAATCGGCTTTCTGCAGACTCTCATTTTCTTATGTTCTTATGTAATCCCAATCAGTACAATAACACTTAGAATCGTTTTAACCCGTTCTGTACCAGCGCCGTCTTTCAAATTCTATTCTAGCTTTATTTTGACGGTATTGTGCAGTTTAAGAAGGACCGGTGGTAGCAAAAGAGGTTAAGTGAGATAGTTTGTAGCCTTTTAATGGTCCTTCCTAAGCTCAATAAAATCATCCAATAGTTGCCAGAACTTAATGAAAAGGACGTCACCGGTACAGAAGGGGTTAATCTCATCCTATACTTACACTTCTCCCCCCCCCTTCTCCTTCATGTTTAGACCAATCCTATGCTATACTTACACTTCTCCCCCCCCCCTTCTCCCTCATGTTTAGACCAATCTTTTCCTATACTTACACATCTCCCCCCCCCATTCTCCTCCCCCCCCCATTCTCCTCACACCCCCCCCATTCTCCTCTTCCCCCCCCCCCCTTCTCCCTCTTGTTTAGACCAATCTTATCCTATACTTACACATCTCCTCCCCCATTTTCCTCCCCCCCCCTCCTTTTCCCTCATGTTTAGACCAATTTTATCCTATACTTACACATCTCCCTCCCCCCCCCCCCCCCCTTCTCCTCTCCCCCCCCACCCCACCCCTTCTCCCTCATGTTTAGACCCATCTTATCCTATACTTACACTTCTTCTTCTCGGGCCAGTCCTCCTTGTTAACCCTTTCATCAACGAAGGGGATGTCGCCCTGTTTCAAAATCCATCTCACTAATTCGGCGCGGCCCCTAGCTTCGAAATAGGTCAGCTTCAAGTTCAGATCTGCCATGGTGGTTGGTGTCTCTGTGGATAAATAGATTGATAGATATATATAGATAGATATTGTGGATAGATAGATAGATAATTATTATATTCCCAGCCGGGCTCGAACCACCGACAGTCTGGACGAGTGTCCATGTTTTAATCCACTACACCAAGGCGTGCGAGTCCGGCTGGGAGTATATAAACATTTAGTAGCTCACGTTTATTTTTGAGATATACTTGATAGATAAATATATATATTGACAAATAGATAAGTTGATATACTGATATACACATAGAAAGGTAAATAGGACAACTTCTAAAATAGACCTGCCATGTGTGTTATGTGGATAGATAGATGTATTAGGTAGATGCATACCAGAGACAAATAATATATATATATATATATATATATATATATATATATATATATATATATATATATACAGCATATATATATATATATATATATATATATATATATATATATACAGCATATATATATATATATATATATATATATATATATATATATATATATACTGTATAGATTGATGGATACATGAAAATACACACACACACATTTTCAGCCAACCGAATGCCGGTTTCCATTAAATTACAGGCTTGCTATCGCTCGCTTGGAAAAAATCGACACCTAAATGGCACGAACAGTCTTAATATATTGACAAAGAATTGAGGTGCAAGGTCTTAAAATCGCCAAACTAAAGGGCCGAACGTCTTATAATAAAACTAAAAAAACTATGGGGCTAAACATGAGGAAGGTGGGCCAGAAAAGCGACCCAATTAAGTCAAGTCTCCTTTACCCTCCTTTTCTCTCTCATCCCCCCTTCTCTCTCGTGCCCCCCCCCCCCCCTTCCTTCTCCGTCTTCCCTTATCTCTAACCTCCCCCCTCCTTTCCCCCCCCCCCCATCCTCCTGCCCGACTGTCCTCCCTACCCCCTCTTTCTCAAACCCCCTCACCTCTCTCTCACTCTCTCTCTGTCTCTCCTCCTCCACCCCCTACCTCTCACCTCCCTCCCTCTCTTAACCCCCCCTTCTCTCTCACCCCCCTTTTCTCTCTCTCTTTCTTCCACCTAGCCTCTCAAAGGGCTCCGTCTCAACTACTGGTCATTCATTCTCCTTAAGGGGGGATGAGCGTATTTATGTGTTCATTTATGTATTTTTTTTTTTTTGCAGTAGGATTCCTCAATTGACCTCCATCAAGGTTAAAAAAAAAACACGCCCAAGACCCTCCTTCAAGGTAAATGTTTACATTTTTCGATAGGAAAATATCGCGACCGAAGGCCGGTTCCTCTTAAATTTCATGCTCGATATTGCTCACCATGAAAAAAATGACACCTAAATGACACGAAAAGTCAGAATGTTTACAAAGAAATGGGGCGAATGTCTGAAAATTTCAAACTAATGGGGCTAAATTTACATGAGGGACAAAGAAGCCCAGCCCCCTTTTATAATGAACCATACTATATACAGACACTTGGCTTATCTTCCTTAACTTCCTTGACTCACACAGAAACTTCCCAAACTGCATATAATACTCTATAAATGTAGCTTAAACAATGAAAAACACCTCACCGGTACTGAAAGGGTTAACAACATAATTTGTTACAAACAAATCTTCACAATAACTAAGTAATCAAGAGAGAGACACATGGCAATTTACCATCAGTTAACACTATCTAGCATGCGAGAAGGGAAGTGTGCCTGATGACTGGAAGACAGGCATAATAGAGTCCCCCTGTATAAGGGTAGAGGGGAAAGAGGAGTGTGTGGAAGTCACAGGGTGTTATGTCTTCTAAGCGCAGTAAGGAAGATGTACAGTAGGGTAGTGATCGATAGAGTCAGAGCGAGAACGGAGAAATGGGTAGGTGACGAGCAGTGCACGTTTAGGAAGGGAAGAGGATGTGTAGATCAGATTTTTGCCTTGAAATGTATTGTGGAGAAATATCTGAAGAAGGTACAAAAGTGATATGCTGCCTTTATAGACTTGGAGAATGCCTATGACAGAGTTGATAGAGAAGGTCTGCAGAAAGTACTGGGAATATATGGAGTAGATGGCAAGTTGCTGAAAGCAGTGAAGAGCATGTATGACGGTGCAAAGGTGTCACTACGTGTGGAGAATGAGCAGAGCGAGTTCTTTGATCTGAATGTTGGGTTAAAGCAAGGGTGTGTGATGTCCCCATGGTTGTTCAATAAATATATGGATGGAGTCATGAAAGAAATACTAGGAAGAGCAGTGGATGTTGGTGTACTGCTGATAAGGGAAGGAAATGAGTGGAAGTTGCCTGCACTGCTGTTAGCTGACGATACAGATCTGATGAGCGATAGTGAATGGGATTTGCAGGGTCTGGTAAATATGTTTGGAACAGTGTGTGAAAAACGGAATCTGAAGATAAATGCGGGGAAGAGTAAGGTTATGTTCTTTGAAAGGGGTGCAGTCACAGAGTGTGAGGTGAGGTTGAATGGTCAGGCTATTGAGAGTGTCAGCTCATATAAGTATTTTGGCAGTGTGTTGAGTAAAGATGGGAGTATGAATGAAGAAGTGAGGGAGAGGGTGCAACAGGGGAAGAGGATTGTATGAACACTGAAAGCAGTAACAAGAAATAGGGTGGTCAGCATGGAAGTAAAGAAGTCCTTGCATGATATTGTGGTAATCCCGACATTGACACACTGACGTACGGAAGTGAAGCATGGACGTTGTTGGCGAGACACAAACCAAGATTGAGAGAGGTGGAAATGAGTTACTTGAGAAGTGCTTGCGGAGTTACATAGAGGGATAGACAGACGAATGAGGAAGTACGATAGCGGGTTTGGTGTGGATGTAGATATGCTGGAAAGTGTGAAAAGGAACAACTTAAGATGGTTCGGCCATGTGGAACGTACGGGAAGCGAGAGAATGACTAAGAGAGAGTACGAGAGTGAAGTGAGAGGACAAAGAGGGAGAGGTAGACCGAGAGAGGATGGAGTTAAGAAGTATATGCGTGAAAGCAGTGCTGGATGGGAAGAAGGGCGTCAACTGACTGGGGACAGAGGTGAATAACAAAAACATTCCTACACTTCCTTCAAACTAAAAAATGCCTACTCTACGAGATAAGGAGTTTTAAAAATGTGTTTAATAAATAAATGTTCCGGCCAAAGGTCGCTTTCTTCTAAGTTAAAGGCTTGCTATCGCTCGACCAGAAAATAATCGACGCCATAATAGGGTGAAGCTTCTTACTATTGCCAAACTAATGGGGGAAACGTCTTAAAATCTCCAAAATAATGGAGCGAAACAGGGGTGTCAAAAAAGACACCCCACAGACCAAATATCGCTCAAGTACATGACTAAGCCGATTTTATGACTTGATAAGAACATGTATAAAACAATTACCAAACATACCCCAATAAAAATGGTTATATAATGAAATACTCTTAAACTGTTACATAAAAGCCGAGAGAGAGAGAGAGAGAGAGAGAGAGAGAGAGAGAGAGAGAGAGAGAGAGAGAGACAGACACACACACACACACGACAGTATTGTTCTCTACTCACCATGACACACACATACACACACACACACACACACACTCAGTCAATTCACCATGACTATCACATTGACACTCAAGGTTGGTCGTTGGATATAAAGCATGTGACATTAAGGGGAGGTTTTTAGTTTGTTCCCTGGACCTCCATCAAGCTTAAGATTACTCCCCTAGACCCCCTTTCAAGATAAATTTGTAAATTTTTCAGAAGAAAAATGTCTCGGCCGAAGGCCGGTTCCTCTTAAATCACAGCGCTTTCGCTCGACAGGAAAATATTGATAGCTTACCTAAATAGAACGAAAGGTCTTAAAATTTACAGAAATGGGGCGAACGTCTTAAAATTTCAAAAGCAATGTGGCTAAAGATGAGGGAGAAAGGGGTACAGAATAAAATCCCTAAAGTGGAAATCTCCACTTCTGTACCGGCGACGTCTTTTGTGTTTGATTTCAGCTACATTTAGACGATTTTATGAAGCTTAGGAAGGATATATGGTAGCTAAAAGGATTAATGGAGAGTCTGTAGCCTATTAACGGGTAGACGTCCTTCCTAAACTGAATAAAATCGATTATTTGTAGCCAGAATATGATGAAAAGGACGTCACCGGTACAGTAGGGGCCGTTAACCCCTACTGTACCGGTGACGTACTTTGTAAAGGACGTCACCGGTACAGTAGAGGCCGTTAACCCCTACTGTACCGGTGACGTACTTTGTAAAGGACGTCACCGGTACAGTAGGGGCCGTTAACCCCTACTGTACAGGTGACGTACTTTGTAAAGGACGTCACCGGTACAGTAGGGGCCGTTAACCTCTACTGTACCGGTGACGTACTTTGTAAAGGACGTCACCGGTACAGTAGGGGCCGTTAACCCCTACTGTACCGGTGACGTACTTTGTAAAGGACGTCACCGGTACAGTAGGGGCCGTTAACCCCTACTGTACCGGTGACGTACTTTGTAAAGGACGTCACCGGTACAGTAGGGGCCGTTAACCCCTACTGTACCGGTGACGTACTTTGTCATAATATTCTGGTTACTACTAATTGGTTTATAGTCAGTTTAGGAAGGATCTCTAGCCATTATAAATCTTCGAACTATCTCACTCAACCCTATTAAGGGGATGTTATTCTATTTATGTGATTATTTGTTATTATTACCGGTATATATATATATATATATATATATATATATATATATATATATATATATATATATATATATACCGGTATATATATATATATATATATATATATATATATATATATATATATATACTGTATATTAGTTTGCTCCCTAGACATCAATCAAGCTTAATTAAGTACATCACAAAGACCCCCTTTTGAGATAGATTTGTACATTTTTCAGTAGAAAAATGTCCCGGCTGAAGACCGATTACTCCTAAATCACAGGCTCGGTCACGCTCGCCAGGAAAAAATCGACACCTGAATGGCACGAAAAGTCTTAATCATGTAGGTATAACTCCATGGTCTTAATATTGACAAAGATATAGGCGAAAGTTCTCAAATTTAAATAATAATGGGGCTAAACATGAAGGATAAACATTTGTGTTTTCAGGAAAAGATAAATACTTCCCCTTAACCACCACAGATCCTTCCTAAACTGCATATAATCGTCAACATATAGCTACAACCAATTATAACAGACGTCACTGGTACATAAAAGGTTAAGGCGGGATGGGCGTATTTATTTGTTCATTTATATATCTTTATATTATCTTTTTAGTTTCCTCCATAGACCTCCATCAATCTTAAAAAAATAAAAAATAAACATTACACCCTCCTTCAAGATAAATGTGTACAATTTTCGATAGAAAACTGTTTCCTCTTAAATTACAGGCTAGCTATCGCTCGCCTGCAGGAAAAAATCAACACCTAAATGGCACGAAGTCTAAATATTGACAAATAAATAGGGCGAAAGGTCTTAAAATCGCCAAACTAATGGGCCGAACGTCATAAATCTAAAAACTAATGGGGATAAGCCATGAGGGAGAAGGGGGACCAGAGAAATAACACATCTCCCCTTGTAAGGCCTGGTCACACGGTCATTTTCAGTTTTCATTCCGCGGGGAGGTCGGGGAAGAGTTGCAGTATAATTTACGGCGAGAATCAAAAAGTGTTCACACGGGATAGCCGAATCATAGGTGGGTCTGTGGACGGAGAATCACCAGCAGAAAGCACATGTATTTATTTATATAGTGATATTAGTCCATCTCTAAGCCACTCTCAAGATCGGATACTTTGTGCTTTGGAAGACATAGTTTAATAATTCAGAAAAGCCAAAGATAAACCAAATGCGTCTGCTAGTTCTTCGGAATTCCACAGGCCCAACCGTGTTCAAATATAACCTTCAAACCGATACGAGCATGTCGCCCAGTAGCTCAGTTGGTACAAGGTCCATAGTTGTATCTATGGACCTTGAGTTGGTAGAGGTTAGACCCCGTGAACGGGAAAACAAGTGACCAGGCCTAAAGGCCTGGTCACACGGTCATGATTTCATCCATCCTTCGGTGAGGTCTGAGTATTGGAGGTGCCAATCTCGCCCTGGTGTCATATTTCACTGAGAAATAGAAGGAACCAACATGTTGGTTTCTTGGCTTTTCGCCGCTCGCAGTCCGCGGCGTATATTCCGATCCAAAAGCTTGGCCACCTCTCGTACCAAACAAAAAACAAAAAAAGTTCAGTAATGCGTGTGTTTGTTGACGTCAAGAAACAAACACGATATATATAACAGGCAATATACGAAGAAGATATATGATACTTTTCAGAGAAGATAAGACAGAAGAGACAAAAAGAATAATTATAGAAATATGAAAAGAAATATAAAAGTCGGTCAACTCATTCAGTGATAATAACATAAATAATTGTAAAGGCAATCTCACTTACCTAACATCGTGTATAGGCCTACCATTCGCAACGACTTTGATTTTTTTCTTCTCGGATTATAACATTGAATTAGATTAACGTAACATAACTAACCTAATATAATTATATATAAAACAAAAATAACAAAATAAAAATAAAAAATACTTTAGATCAGAATGGGATCGAATGCTTGTTTTCCTGTTCACGAGGTCTAACTTCTACCAACTGAGCTACTGGGCGACATGCTCGTATCGGTTTGAAGGTTATATTTGAACACGGTTGAACCTGTGGAATTCCGAAGAACTAGCAGACGCATTTGGTTTATCTTTGGCTTTTCTGAATTATTAAACTATGTCTTCCAAAGCACAAAGTATCCGATCTTGAGAGTGGCTTAGAGATGGACTAATATCACTATATAAATAAATACATGTGCTTTCTGCTGGTGATTCTCCGTCCACAGACCCACCTATGATTCGGCTATCCCGTGTGAACACTTTTTGATTTTCGACGGAAATTTTACGGCAACTCTTCCCCGACCTCCCTGCGGAAAGGAAACTGAAAATGACGTGTGACCAATATCAAAATATAAATATACAAAAAAACATACTTTTGTATATTTATACTTGATATTGACAGATAACTAGAATTTAAAGGCGATAGTAGGGTTGGGTGGTGCCTGATAACTACCGTGTTTGTTGGAGTAGCAATAATAGTTTGGTGGTTCTCACAGGTAAGTCACGGTAGCCTTGTACGTTTCTGTGTCATTAATGTGTGACTTTAACCTCATGACACAGGGACAAGTGGCTTAATTCTACACTTTTGCTAATGCACTATATTGACGAAAATTAGGGCACGGTGTGAAAAAAGCTGTGTCAAAATATCATACTGATCCAACTGTTTGTTAAGAAGTTATTCCCGAAAAACGATGTAACACGGCCTCTGAAACCCATAGTAGTAATGAGAGAGGTGTAGTATATCTCCATTAGTTCGTTGACTATCACTAATCCTTCCTAAATAAAGACAAATCGTCTAATGATAGCCAGAATATACGAAAAAGGGTTAACCCCTTCTGTACCGGTGCCGTTATTGATAACTTTATTCTGGCTATTATTAGACGCTTGAATTCAATATAAATAGGGCCCATAGCAATATAAATAGGGCCCCCAGCAATATAAATAGGGCCCCTAGCAATTAACAGGCTTCGAAATATCTCACTTAACCTTTTTTTTATTACCACAGATCCTTCTTAAACTTCACAAAATCGTCTAAAGATAGGTAGAATAAAATGTACAAGACGTCACTGGTACAGAAGGGGTTAACACCAATACCTGTGTTGGTATTGGTCCTTGAAGAGCGAGAGAGAGAGTGGGAGGAGCAAGAGTGGTGGGCTGGCTTAAGGGGGGTGACCTGCTTTTTTGTTATTTCTGTCCTTTTCTCTCTTTCTCTGGCTTGTATCCATTCGGCCCCATTCAGCCAACTATTTTAAGACGTTTATCCCCATCTAGGTGTCGATTTCTTCCTGGCGAGCGATAGCGAGCCAGCATTATATGAAGAAATCCGGCTTCGCCGGAGACATGTTTCTATCGAAAAATGTACAAATTTAGCCTGCTGTCAAACAAAAATAAAAAAATATGCTGGCTCGCTACCGCTCACCAGTAAAAAATTGACACCTGGATGGGGATAAACGTCTTAAAACAGTAGGCTGAATGGGGCCAAATGGATACAAGCCAGAGAAAGATAGAAAAGGACAGAACAAAAACAGGTCACCCCCCTTAAGGGAGCTCAGACGGTATTGTGCAGCATAATTTACTGGTTCGGCTCAATGGTTTAAGGAGGGAGTTTAGTTTGCTCTCTAAACCTCCATCAAATATCCCGGCCGAAGGCCGATTCCTCTTCAAATACAGACTCGCTATTGCTCGCCAGGAAAAAAATCGACCACTAAATGGCACGAAAGGTTTTATTATTGGCAAAGAAATGGGGCAGAAGGTCTGAATATCGCCAAACTAATGGGGCGCATGTCTTGAAATCTCACAACTAATAGGGCTAAACATGAAGGAGGAGGAGGACTCTAAAAACCATCTGCCTCCCCTTAAATACCTTGGTATAGCCTACTAGGTTATATAATAGTATGCCATACCTGTATATCCTTCCTAAGCTTCATAATGTCGTCTCTAGCTCAAATCAAATTAAAAACACGTCCCCGGTACAGAAAGGGTTAAGGGGAGGTTATTCGTGTGTTCCCTAGGGCTGCATCAAGCTTTAAATTACATCCCTTAGACCCCCTTTCAAGATGAATTTGTACATTTTTCGGTAGAAAAATGTCCGGGCCGAAGGCCAATTCCCCTTAAATTACAGGCTCGCTGTCGCTCGCCAGGAAAAAAAATCGACACCTAAATGGCACGAAAGGTCTTAAAATTAACAGAAATGGGGCGAAAGTTATTAAAATCAATCTAATGAAGCGAACGTCATAAAATCTGAAAACTAATGGGTCTAAACGTGAGGGATAAGGGGGTCCAGAAAACTAATGGGTCTAAACGTGAGGGATAAGGGGGTCCAGAAAACTAATGGGTCTAAACGTGAGGGATAAGGGGGTCCAGAAAACTAATGGGTCTAAACGTGAGGGATAAGGGGGTCCAGAAAACTAATGGGTCTAAACGTGAGGGATAAGGGGGTCCAGAAAACTAATGGGCCTAAACGTGAGGGATAAGGGGGTCCAGAAAAAGCCAGTACGGTACCTGATGTTGGTCCTTGAAGAGCGAGAGAGAGACTGGGAGGAGCGAGAGGGGTGGGCTGGCTTAAATACTATGCTGGTACTAGGTTATGCTATTATCAGCTATGGTAGGGGGCTGGTCCTTGTCTTATTGTTACTAGTATGATGACTCATGCACACACACACACACACACACACACACATACACACACACACATACACACACACACACACATACACACACACACACGGTCACGGTGGCCGAGCTCGCTCAGTACACTGTATTGGAAGTGCTAGCTCTTGTGTCAGAGGTTCGATCCCACGCGCCGGCAGGGGAAGTTCTCTCAAAAACTTTACCTGGCCGTGAAGACAAGGTCTCGGGGGACCCACAAAGTCTCCTGCCCACGTTCTATCCCCTAGGGGGTATGTAGGTGCTCTCGTTAGCAGCCAGGATAGGTCTGTCGATCCCTTAGGATAAGATCTAGGTTAAGTTTGTGTATTTTCAGCCTCATTGGCTGCCGGCTTGAAATAAACCGATTATTAATATTATTATGTTATTATTATTACACACACACTTATACTTAGAAGTTACACACACACACACGTATACCTAGAACTTACACACACATAGACCTACATACACACATCTCTCCCTGAATCCATCTTTCCCTCATCCTATGACATAAATTGCTTCAAACTCCGTGTGTCCAGGCAGTTTGACTCGAACATTCCTTGATTTTGGCCCTGTCACTCTTTCAACTCTGGGGGAGGAACTCGTCACAGGCAGTTCTGTCTTTTGTCTCCCTTATCCACGTATAAAAAAGCACACACACACACACACACACACACACACACACACACACACACACATATTCGGTATGTCTCACCTACACAGGGAGTAATCCAGCTAGCTCTCACAAACACCTCCTCTTCCTATTCTTTTCAATACAAGCACACTTTTAAAATGGCAAATGTAGTTCTTTCAACTCTGGGGGAAACACTCGTTGCATGCAGCTTCCCTCTTGTCTCCTTCATACGCATAAAACATAAAAATAAACATATGCTTACATAATACATATACACACAAACGCACACACACACGCACACACACACACATACACACACCTGTACAATCTCAAAGTTTGCTGACGAAACAAAAATTGCAAAAAGCGTGCTCTCAAAAGAACAAGTTGACGATATGCAACACAATCTATATAAGTTGTCATGTTGGGTCCAAATTTGGCAAATGAGTTTCAATGCGGATAAATGTAAAGTACTACATGTCGGATACCGAAATGAGAAAGCAAACTATTCGATGAATGGCACTCCGCTTAAAAGAGAAACCGATCTGGGAGTAACAATATCGGGTAACCTAAACCCGAGTCAACAATGTTCAGAAGTTGTTAAGAAGGCAAACAAAACAATTGGTTTTATACGCAGGTCATTTGAGCATAAATCCAAAAAAGTTATCCTAACTCTCTACAATTCCTTAGTCCGCCCTCTTCTGGAATACTGCGTTCAATCCTGGTGCCTTTATTACCAAGAAGATATAGACAAGCTAGAACGAGTTCAACGTAGAGTTACCAAAATTATACCTAGCCTAAAGAACAAACCATACGAGGAGCGTCTTAGAGAATTAAATATATTTCTTTTAACCCAGCGCAGATTAAGAGGCGACTTAATTCAAGTGTTCAAAATCATCAAAGGCATCGACAATATGAACTGTAGTAAGTACTTCACTATCGACCAGTCTAATTACACGCGGGGAAACGGTTGCAAAATTATTGGTAAATCTTTTAACTCACACGAATCTAAGAATTTCTTCTTCAAACGAGTTGTCAACTTGTGGAATGGGCTTCCCCGAGACGTTATAGACTGCAGCACCGTTGCATATTTTAAACTTCGCCTAGACAAATATCTTGCATCGAACCCGCGACTGACTGCGTTTTTAAATGAATAACCATATGTTCTCCCCACAAATTCATCAAGGATTATTGCGTATATATATTACTAAGACGTTACTCTCTTTTTCCCAGATATACGAAAGATGACTTATAGCTGTGTTATGTTACTAACCCATCTGTCCCCTACTAACTTCCTAATCCTGCCACACACATTAGTTCTAGGGCAGTAGTGCCCTATCCAATTTTTCCTTACCCACTCTAAACTACTGTTTGGACACTTCATCCTCAGTGTTTTGGAGGACAAGCAGCCTAGAGGGGTCACTAGATATGTTGTTGCTTGATTTCCTTTGTACTCCTTTGTACACACACACGTATACCCTACTTCCTTGCTTGCATTGACACAATATCCTCAATAACCCCCTCCCCTCTCTCTCTCTCTCTCACACCACACACACACAACCACACTTCCAATATACCGATACATGCATTAATACACAAGTACTTGCTATCACACACACCCATATTCATACACATATGCTTACAGGACACACACACACACACATCGGAATACATAAACCTAAGAACACTGTGTGGCAGAGTGGTCTTGCCACTGGACTGGTAATCCAATGGACCCGGGTTCGAATCCCAATATGTCAATGGGAAGATATTATTGGGATGGAATTTGTGCTGTACCTAGTTCCAGTGCATTACCACACCACCGAAATGCCAAAAAAATATCCTCATTGTTCCCTGATTAAATACCATTGTATTAATATTCCCATATTCAAAATATGTTACAGGGGGGCAATACCTAGTGAGTTAATTGCTCAATAGTTGGCGTTCTGAGAGTGAGGGTCCGAGTGTGGGGGGTGAGACCGTGAAGCGCAGAGGCGAAGCTGCTTCAGAAGATGGAGTTGCTTCGAGCCGGGGTGCTTCGCATGTCTCACTCCCTAGACTGGAACAAAACCTCACGGGCCTCACCGTGTTCAGCGGTGTAGTGTAAAGGCTCTCAGTCTATGCCCAAGAGGGAGTAGTTGGAATATAGAAGAAAAAAATAATAATAATAATAATATATATATATATATATATATATATATATATATATATATATATATATATATATATATATATATATATACAGTATATATATACCGGGTATATTATACAGTATATATATATGTACCATTTTGCCTTTTTGCATTTTTGATAGAAAAACGCCCGGCCAAAGGCCGGTTACTCCTAGATTGCAGGCTTGCTATCGCTCGCCAGGAAAAATGTTACACCTTGATGGCATGAAAGGTCTTAATATTGACAAATAAATTGGGTGAGTGGTCTTACAATCGCCAAACTAATGGGGTGAACGTCTTCAAATCTCATAACTAAGCATGAGGGAGGGGGGTCTAGAAAATACAAATACCTCCCCTTAACCCTTTCTGTACCAGCGATGTCTTTTTACATTTAGAGACGATTTTGTGCAGTTTAAGAAGGATCTGTGGTAGTAAAAAGGGTTAAGCGAGATAGTTCGAAGCCTGTTCATTGCTGGAGGCCCTTTTCGAACTGAATAAAATTGTCTCATAGTAGCCAGAATAAAGCTAATAAGACGGCACCGGCACAGAACGGGTTAACCCCTTTAGCACGAAGACGGCACCGGTACAGAACGGGTTAACCCCTTCAGCACGAAGACGGCACCGGTACAGAACGGGTTAACCCCTTCGGCACGAAGCCGGCACCGGTACAGAACGGGTTAACCCCTTCAGCACGAAGATGGCACCGGCACAGAACGGGTTAACCCCTTCAGCACGAAGACGGCACCGGTACAGAACGGGTTAACCCCTTCGGCACAAAGACGGCACCGGTACAGAACGGGTTAACCCCTTCAGCACGAAGACGGCACCGGTACAGAACGGGTTAACCCCTTCGGCACAAAGACGGCACCGGTACAGAACGGGTTAACCCCTTTGGCACGAAGACGGCACCGGTACAGAACGGGTTAACCCCTTCAGCACGAAGACGGCACCGGTACAGAACGGGTTAACCCCTTCAGCATGAAGACGGCACCGGTACAGAACGGGTTAACCCCTTCAGCACGAAGACGGCACCGGTACAGAACGGGTTAACCCCTTCAGCACGAAGACGGCACCGGCACAGAACGGGTTAACCCCTTCAACACGAAGACGGCACCGGCACAGAACGGGTTAACCCCTTCAGCACGAAGACGGCACCGGTACAGAACGGGTTAACTCCTTCAGCCCGAAGACGGCACCGGCACAGAACGGGTTAACCCCTTCAGCACGAAGACGGCACAGGCACTGAACGGGTTAACCCCTTCAGCACGAAGACGGCACCGGCACAGAACGGGTTAACCCCTTCAGCACGAAGACGGCACCGGCACAGAACGGGTTAACCCCTTCAGCACGAAGACGGCACCGGTACAGAACGGGTTAACCCCTTCAGCACGAAGACGGCTAGCACGAAGACGGCACCAAAACAGAATGGGTTAACCCCTTCAGCACGAAGATGGCACCGGCACAGAACGGGTTAACCCCTTCAGCACGAAGACGGCACCGGTACAGAATGGGTTAACCCCTTCAGCACGAAGACGGCACCGGCACAGAACGGGTTAACCCCTTCAGCACGAAGACGGCACCGGTACAGAACGGGTTAACCCATTCAGCACGAAGACGGCACCGGCACAGAACGGGTTAACCCCTTCAGCACGAAGACGGCACCGGTACAGAACGGGTTAACCCCTTCAGCACGAAGATGGCACCGGCACCGAACGGGTTAACCCCTTCAGCATGAAGACGGCACCGGCACAGAATGGGTTAACCCCTTCAGCACGAAGACGGCACCGGCACAGAACGGGTTAACCCCTTCAGCACGAAGACGGCACCGGCACAGAACGGGTTAACCCCTTCAGCACGAAGACGGCACCGGTACAGAACGGGTTAACCCCTTCAGCACGAAGACGGCACCGGCACAGAACGGGTTAACCCCTTCAGCACAAAGACGGCATCGGTACAGAACGGGTTAACCCCTTCAGCACGAAGACGGCACCGGTACAGAACGGGTTAACCCCTTCAGCACGAAGACGCATTTTTGCCTTTAATTCTGACAAAAATTAACGATTTTAGGCAGTTTAAGAAAGTTCTATGTTTTGCAGATGGTTTGTATGAGCTAGCATTTAACCCTATGAATCCTAGAAGTAGATTATTATAAAAAGAAAATCGTCTAATGGTAACCAGAATATGATGAGAATTACGCCATCGTGCAGAACGGGTGAAGGGGGGATGGTCGGGTTATCTGGTCCCCCTTCACCCTCGTGTTTAGCTCCATTCGTTTTGAGATTTTAAGACGTTCGGCCCATTAGTTTGGCGATTTTAACACCTTTCGCCTCATTTCGTTGTTAATTTTAAGACCTTTCGTGCCATTTAGGTGTCGACATTTTCCTGGTGAGCGACAGCGAGCCTGTATTTTTTGGAGGACATTTTTCTACCGAAAAATATAAACATTTATATTGAAGGGAATTCTAGGGTGTGGTATTTTTGTTTAAGCTTGATAGAAGTCTAGGGAGGAAACTAAAAAGATAATAAATATTAAAATATATAATCAAATAAATACGCCCATCCTTCCTTAATTGTTCTAGAATGTGTGCTTGAAGTTGCTTGATCATCCTGACCTGTGCATTATACACACACACACACACACACACACACATGCAGACATAATTATTATCTCTCTCTCTCTCTCTCTCTCTCATGCTTGAAGTTGCATGATCACCTTGACATATGTATTACACACACACACACACACACACACACACACACACACACACACACACACACACATACAGTCAACCACGTAAGCACTTATTTTCAACACATTTTCCTTGTAGTTTAACCACTTAACCCAATCTGGTGCAGCGTGTGTCTATTTTTAACCGCCCTGTTTCGTTCCATTGGTTTGGCGATCTTATAACGTTTCACCTCATAAATTTGGCGAGTATAAGACACTTCTCCCCATCTAGGTGTCTATTATTTCTGGGTGAGCGATAGCGAGCAGATTAATTAGGAGAAGCCGGCCCTAGGCCGGGACGTTTTTCTATCGAAAATATGTACATATTTATCTTGAAAGGGGGTCTAGGGGGTGTCATTTTATGCTTGATGGAGGTCTATGGAACAAACTAAAAACCTCTCCTTAAGGAGGGATGGTTCACTTTTTGGTAGATTATTTCATATATTTATTATTATTTTTAGTTTCCTCCCTAGACTTGCATCAAACTTAAAATAACATCCATCAGATCCCCCTTGTAGATTAATTTGTACATTTTTCGGTAGAAAATTTCCCGGCCGAAGGCCGGTTACTCTTAAGATTACAGGCTCGCTATCGCTCGCCAGGAAACAATCGACACCTAAATGACACGAAAGGTCTTAACATTGACAACGAAATGGGGCAAAAGGTATTAAAATCGCCAAACTAGTAGGCCGAACGTCATAAAATCTAAAAACTATTGGGGGTAAGCATGAGGAAGAAGGGTGACCAGAAAAACAGCCCATGTCCCCTTAACCCCTGAACCGGTGACCTCATTTTGTATTAATATTCTGGCTACCATGAGATGATTTTATTCAACTTAGGAAGGACCTCTAGCAATAAATAAAGCTTCAAACTATCTCAATGTACGTAGGACCTCGAACCATTAAGAGGCTACAAATTATCTCAATAAATCCTTTTAGCTACCACAGATCCTTCCCAAGCTGCACACACTCGCCTGAATATAGCTAGAATAGAATTAACAAGACGTCGCCGGTACAGAAGGGTTTAAACTTACCTGTAGATGTAACCCGTTCAGTACCAGGGACGTCCTTTGCATCATATTCTGGCCACTATTAGACGAGTGTTTTTTTTCAGCTTAGGAAGACCTCTAGCAATAAATAAGGCTTCAAACTATCTCAACCAACCCTTTTAACTACCACAGATCTTTCCTAAGCTGCATAATATCGTCTTAATATAGCTAGAATAAAATATAACACACGTCGCTGGTACTCAAAGGGTTAAGGGGAGACGGGCGTATGTATTTGCTTATTCATTTATCTTTGTATTACTATTTGTATTATTCAAGATAAATGTGTACATTTTTCGACAGAATAATGTCCCAGCCGGAGGCCGGTTACTACTATATTACAGGCTCGCTATCGCTCCCCAGGAAAAAAATATCGACACCTAAATTGTACGAAAGGTCTTAATATTGACCAAAAAAATAGGGTGAATTGTCTTATAATCGCCAAACTAATGAGCTGAACGTCTTAAAATCTGGAAACTAATTAGGTTAAACAAGAGGAAGAAGGTGGGGGGGGGGGGGCCGAAGCGACGTCCATTTAACTTTATTCTGGCAGCTACTTAACAAAGGTTGGCATCACAGTGATTCAGCTAGGTGTAGGGCGTTGGGAGTGTTGTTTAGAGAGAGAGAGAGAGATTAACAATGGTTGGCATCACAGTGATTCAGCTAGGTGTAGGGCGTTGGGAGTGTTGTTTAGAGAGAGAGAGAGAGAGAGATTAACAATGGTTGGCATCACAGTGATTCAGCTAGGTGTAGGGCGTTGGGAGTGTTGTTTAGAGAGAGAGAGAGAGAGAGAGAGATTAACAATGGTTGGCATCACAGTGATTCAGCTAGGTGTAGGGCGTTGGGAGTGTTGTTTAGAGAGAGAGAGAGAGATTAACAATGGTTGGCATCACAGTGATTCAGCTAGGTGTAGGGCGTTGGGAGTGTTGTTTAGAGAATGAGAGAGAGAGAGAGATTAACAATGGTTGGCATCACAGTGATTCAGCTAGGTGTAGGGCGTTGGGAGTGTTGTTTAGAGAGAGAGAGAGAGAGATTAACAATGGTTGGCATCACAGTGATTCAGCTAGGTGTAGGGCGTTGGGAGTGTTGTTTAGAGAGAGAGAGAGAGAGAGAGAGATTAACAATGGTTGGCATCACAGTGATTCAGCTAGGTGTAGGGCGTTGGGAGTGTTGTTTAGAGAGAGAGAGAGAGAGATTAACAATGGTTGGCATCACAGTGATTCAGCTAGGTGTAGGGCGTTGGGAGTGTTCTTTAGAGAGAGAGAGAGAGATTAACAATGGTTGGCATCACAGTGATTCAGCTAGGTGTAGGGCGTTGGGAGTGTTGTTTAGAGAGAGAGAGAGAGATTAACAATGGTTGGCATCACAGTGATTCAGCTAGGTGTAGGGCGTTGGGAGTGTTGTTTAGAGAGAGAGAGAGAGATTAACAATGGTTGGCATCACAGTGATTCAGCTAGGTGTAGGGCGTTGGGAGTGTTGTTTAGAGAGAGAGAGAGAGAGAGAGATTAACAATGGTTGGCATCACAGTGATTCAGCTAGGTGTAGGGCGTTGGGAGTGTTGTTTAGAGAGAGAGAGAGAGAGAGATTAACAATGGTTGGCATCACAGTGATTCAGCTAGGTGTAGGGCGTTGGGAGTGTTCTTTAGAGAGAGAGAGAGAGAGAGAGAGAGATTAACAATGGTTGGCATCACAGTGATTCAGCTAGGTGTAGGGCGTTGGGAGTGTTGTTTAGAGAGAGAGAGAGAGAGAGAGATTAACAATGGTTGGTATCACAGTGATTCAGCTAGGTGTAGGGCGTTGGGAGTGTTGTTTAGAGAGAGAGTGTGAGAGTGTGTGTGTGTGTGTGTGTGTGTGTGTGTGTGTGACAGAGTGTGTTTGTGAGAGAAAGAGAGAGTGTATGTGAGAGTGAGTATGTGTGAGTGTGACAGAGAGAGTGTGTTTGTGTGAGAGAGAGTGTGTATGTGTGTGTGAAGAGAGAGAGAGAGAGTGTGTGTATGTGTACAAAGGAGTACAAAGGATGTCAATCAACAACAGGCTAGCGAACCCTCGAGGTTGCTTGCCCTCTAAATCACTGCTGTTCAAAGTGTCCAACAGTGGTTCAGAGAGGGTAAGGTACAATTGGTAAGGGAAGCACTGCCCTAAGACCTGTGTCCCTGGCAAGGTTAGGACATTTTAGTAGGACATAATTTGAGTTAATAACATAACACAACTACAAGTGATTCTCGATGTATCTGCAAAAAAAGTAATTAATTTACAAATGTGGGAATTAAGACACAAATGCAGAGCAGGGACCCAGTTTATTTAACGTTTCGCCATGTAGGCTTCTTCAGGAATAACATACAGTAGGGGAGGACAGTCAACAAAATATATCTCTTACCATAAGGAAACAACACAACAAAAACAACAGCATGAAATGTTCAAATAGTTTAGTCTGGTTCTCGACTCGTTAATAAATTTGACTAAACTATTTAAACATTTCATGCTGTTGTTTTTGTTGTGTTGTTTCCTTATGGTAAGAGATATATTTTGTTGACTGTACTACCCTACTGTATGTTATTCCTGAAGAAGCCTACATGGCGAAACGTTGAATAAACTGGGTCCCTGCTCAGCATTTGTCTTAATTCCCACATCTGTTGCAGCCAATGCTGTTTCTCCACCTCATTTACAAATGCAATCGGTCGCGGGTTTAAGGCGAGGCGCTTGTCTAGGCGATGTTTAAAAGGAATCAACGGTGCTGCAGTCTATACCATCTCAAAGAAGCCCATTCCACAAGTTCACAACTCGATTGAAGAAGAAATTCTTAGACTCATGCGAGATAAAAAATGTACCAATGATTTTGCAACCATTTCCCCGCGTTTGATTGGTCCATCGTAAAGTACTTATTACAATTCATGTTATGTTATCGATGCATTTGATGATTTTGAAGACTTGAATAAGGCCACCTCTTAATTTGTGCTGGGATAAAAGAAATTAACTTAATTCTCATAGACGCTCCTCATATGGTTTGTTTCTTAGATTAAATATCATTTTGGTTACTCTACGTTGAACTTGTTCAAGTTTATCAATATCCTTTTGGTAGTAGGGGCACCAGGATTGAACGCAATAATCCACAAGAGAACAGACTAGGGAATTGTAAAGTGGGAGGATTACATCTTTGGATTTATGCTCGAATGACCTGCCTATAAAGCCAATTATATTATTTGCCTTCTTTACAATTTATGAACATTGTTGACTGGGTTTTAGGTTACTCGATATTGCTACTCCCAAATCAGTTTCTCTGTCTACACTCTTAACCCTTAATTGGCGGCGCACAATTTATGTTGTGTGAAATAAATTTGGACTAAGTGGCGGTTCACAACTTATGTCGTGCGCCATTTTCAGCACGTAATGTTGCTGAGAGAGAGAGCTGAGCGGTGTGAGGAGCCTAGCAACCCTATGACCGCTCACGACCACCGTGGTGGACCAACTGAGGTGCCTCCCACCCTTCCCTCCCCTCTCTCACTCGCTACACAGGGAATTATGTAGGGAAATTACCTAATTACAGGGTTTTTGCACTCGTGTTGCACGATCGTTGCAAGAGAACCAGCGGTCGTACAAGGATGGTTCGGGTGTCATTGGAAAGCTCTGTTTACGCCCTTTCAGGGATAGATACTTGTTTTATGCTCTGGGTCTTATTTAGGCATGAAAATTATCACGTAAACAACCCTATTTAGGGTAAAAACACCCCGCTGGGCGCTACCGTCCGCTAGACCGCCTAGCCCGCTAATAAGGTGTTAAGCTGGGTACCATTCATTGAATAGTTTGCTTTCTCATTTTGGGTTTCGATATGGAGTACTTTGCATTTATCTGCATTAAAACTTATTTGCCAAATTTGAGCTCAACATGACAGCTTATCTAGGTTATTTTGCATATTTTATACATATTCGTTTGAGAGTACAGTATTTGCAAATTTTTGTGTCGTCTGTAAATTTGAGGTTGTACAGGTTAGGCCCTCATCTTTGACATTTATATAAACTAGGAAGAGAACTGGCCCAAGAACCGATCCTTGGGGTACCCTGTGTTATGACCGGCACTACGAAATAAACAAGGGCACTTAACCCCTATATGTCGGCACGCAACATAAGTCGAGTATAATAAATCTGGACTATCTGCGGCGCGCGACATAGGTTGTGTGGCAATTTCAGCACGTAATGTTGCTGAGAGAGAGAGACAAGTGGTGGCAGGAGAGTAGCGAGCGTATGACTGCTCCAGACCACCGCGGCGAACCTACTGACACGAATCCCACCTCCTCCCTCCCTCTCTCACTCGCTATAATACTGAATTGTATGGGGAAAGTACCGAATTACATGCTTTTTGCACTCGTGTTGCGCGGTTGTTGCAAGAAAACTAGCCGTCATAAAAGGATCGTTATGGTGTCATTGGAAAGCTCTGTTTATGCCCTTTCAGGGATAGATACTTGTTTTACGCTCTGGGTCTTATTTAGGCATGAAAATGATCACGTAAACAGCCCTATTTTGGCTAAAAACACCCCGCTGGGCGGTACATATAAATAAACCGCTAGCCCGCTAATAAGGTGTTAATAATGGACTAGATGATAGGCTATATCTGCAACAACGGTACGGTACGCTAATTTCAAACCCTCGAACTATTACGCCGGTGAACAAAACACTTAAACCCTCCAGAGTTAATCTACTGGATAATGGGGTATCAAATAACTGGGTTTTAGTGCACTTCTACAAAGGCTTTCCGGTGACGGCAAAGCCTACTCACAACAGGAGTACTTTACGTTAATAAAATGCTCTTAATAATTAAGTAATAACAATGCTTAAATAAACTATAACAAGATTTAATAAAGGAGTATATGCTTACGTTAACTTTAGTGTGAGTCTGTACTCAACACTAAACTCTTCAATGCTCTATGAAAATACTGGAAGTCTAGTCCTACAGCAAACAGATATGGAATCTTCTGAGAACGTCTGATGCTCTAAGATGCTCGTCAAATATAGAACAGAAATAATGCAGGGGCAGGACACCGAAGCGTGTATCTTAAATACACCAACAAGTAGGATACATATATAAAACAAGGGAGTGCAACAACTCTGTGACAGCACTAATAATAGCCACTCAAAACAGTACTTCCTTAGCCAAAGTAACAGCCATACTGGGTTGTGCACCATGCATCAACATAGGCTAAAACAATACGTGAATAAGTCCTAAAAGCATGCGCAGTTAAAGTTAATAAACACAATGCTGTCTTTATTACTAATAAAGTCTAGCAGCGGCATAAAAGGTACCAGGAGGCTAGGCAGAGCGCAAGCATGCTCGTAGCCTACAGTCTCCCCTTGAACAGATTTCCCTTATGTTACGTTAAGTGACTAGGAGGCTCTCTTGGTAAGTCCAGATCTCAAGTATCTGGTCTTGCCCTGGCGCTCCACAAAGGTCATCAAAATGAGGTAGCAAGCATACGAACAAGAGTAGGCAAAAGCCTTCGTTCGTATACTGCTACACTCGCACAGGAAAAATATGCACAAAGGTTACAGGCACCTAGCTCCGTCGAAGTCGTACAGGCTCTGACTTGCCATGTACATAACTCAGACAACGACTAAAGATACCCTCCACTCTCTAGCATTAAATAGTAACAAAGAACAACTGAATAATTAGAAGCACCCAATGATAATATGACTCATGTGACTATGACTAATAATCCCTAAAGCTAGTGCAAAACATATATGTGAGAACTGGTGCTGGTAATACGACTGGCCGACTATGGAAGTCGTATGCAGAACCAGAAGGGATAAGTAATTGAATAAAGATGAGAAGTAATGGAAAAGAAGAAGTTCAGAGAGAGAAACAGTAGTACAGGGGGTTAGATTGGGGACAGATTGCAAGGGACGTCTAGGACCAAGCACACCATGCCAAGCTCTAAGGAGACACGCGGGCAGGAGCCCCCCAGCACCAACACTAGGACAGCGGCACCAAATCACAGACCACTACGTCATGAAAAGCAAGCGTCCTAGGACGCGCCAGGCCCGCCAGCCAATCAAGAGCATGGGAAACCCCGCCCGAGCGGGGAAGGCACACGTACATGGAGTTCATCTGAACCAGGTGGGAGCAGCACGTTTTGGGAGTCTTCTCAACGATGCGGTGAAGGATTTTCGGAGAAGAAATCGACTCAGCACAGGACAACCAGGAAGGAGGACCGAAGTCAGCGAGGGCGGCAACCTGCGAAGGAATTAAATGCTAATCTGTCAAGAACCGCGAATTTGGATAAAGCTCCACCAACACGACCCAAATTCAAAACCGCCAGGGATAACGACCGAGGACCGATGTCAGCCATGAATGTAAATGTAGATCCGATCAGAACCAAAAATTTGATTAAAGAACGTTCTGTGAGTTCTAAAACCGCAACTTTAAAGGTTTTCTATGCAAACGCTCGTAGCATACGCAATAAATTTTCAGATTTAGAGGAACTAGTGTTTACTGAAAATTATGATGTGATTGGTATAACAGAATCTTGGCTCAATACAGTAGATAGACTTTTTAGCAGAGTATTCACTTCCCGGTTATGTAATGTTTGAGAAAAGCCGAATGAATAAAATTGGAGGTGGCGTTTTATTTTATATCAAAGAAAGTCTTAACCCGACCCTCTTGTCAAAACCTCAAATTGTGAACGTCGACACATCTTTTGTGCTAATAAAGAATAATAAAGGTACAAAACTAATACTTGCATTAATATACAGACCTCCAGCTCAATCAGTGCAAACTGACCGAGAAATTTATGAACAAATTGCAGATGTAAGTAACTCACAAGATACCATATTTTTTGGCGACTTTAATTTACCTGTGACCAAGTGGGGCGATACTCTTACTTCACACTCCGGACATGACTTGTATACGAACTTGCAAGAGAGTTCGCTTTATCAATTTGTTCGAACACCAACCCGTGGTAATAACGTTCTTGACATTGTACTTGCAACAAAAGAAGAATTAATAGATAATTTGAATGTTGGTGATGAATTCAGTAACAGCGACCATCGTACGATAACTTTCACTTTAAACTTTACTAGTAACGAACCAAATAGTAGCATCGAAAAAGTCCCTAATTTCAAGAAAGCAAACTTTCATAAACTTAGAGCTATGTTTAAAGAAACTGACTGGAGCTTTTTAATTAACAATAACGACATAAATACATCTTGGAAGTTATTCGAAACCACTTACCTAAAAGCAGTGCAAGACTGCATACCATCGAAAATACGGCGTCCAGGCCATAATAATAAGCCCAAATGGTGGAATAAAGATATTTCAAACTGCCTGCTTGCTAAAAAATTTGCTAATGATAGATTAAAATCCTCACAAAATGACGAAGAACGGGTGAAATTTGTAGAGCTACGACGCAAAGCCAAAAAGTGAATTAAGCAAAGTAAAAAGACCCTAGAGTTACATATTGCGAATCAAAGTAAAACAAACCCGAAAGAATTCTATAGTTATATCAGAAAGAAAAAAGTAGTTACTTCAACTGTTGGACCGTTAGTCGATGAAAATGGAGAATACACCAAAGACGAAGTACAAATGAGTAATGCCCTCAATACCTTCTTTGCATCAGTTTTTACAACAGAAGACCTCAGTGATATCCCTACACCATCGCCGATTCAGATTGATAATTCTGATGTTCTAAGCAATATCACCGTTACAGAGAGAGAAGTATTGAATTGTTTAGATAAACTCAAGGTAAATAAAACGCCTGGACCTGATACAATCTCGCCTAGAGTTCTAAAGGAAGCTAAGGATGAGCTCTCCAAACCACTGACATTACTATTCAATAAATCCTTGCAGTCTGGAACTATGCCTGATCAGTGGAAGATAGCCAACGTAACACCGATATTCAAAAAAGGCAGCAAATCCCTACCCAGTAACTATCGTCCAATTAGCTTAACCTCAGTTGTATGTAAAATGCTAGAAACGGTCATAAGAGACAGACTCGTAAATCACTTAGAGGAAAATAACATACTTAAAGATACTCAACACGGCTTTCGTAAAAAACGTTCCTGTTTAACAAACCTCTTAGACTTCTTCCACGATATCCTCAACCTCTACGATGAGAGTAAAGCTGTAGATATTATATACCTTGATTTTCAAAAGGCCTTTGACAAAGTTCCCCACAAACGTTTACTGCTAAAACTAAAAGCGCATGGAATACAAGACGGTGTGTTGAAATGGATAGAAAATTGGCTCAGCGACAGAAAGCAAAGAGTAGTCATAAACGGTAAGGCATCTAAATGGACCAATGTAAGTAGCAGGGTACCCCAGGGATCGGTACTAGGACCAATTCTCTTTCTAATTTACATCAACGACATAGATGAGGGTCTCACCTGTACAATCTCAAAATTTGCTGACGATACAAAAATTGCAAATAGCGTACTCTCAACAGATCAAGTTGATGATATGCAACACAATCTAGATAAATTGTCACATTGGGCCCAAATTTGGCAAATGAGTTTCAATGCGGATAAATGTAAAGTACTACATATCGGATACCTAAATGAGAAAGCAAACTATTCGATGAATAGCACTCAGCTTAAGAATGTAAACAGAGAAACCGATCTGGGAGTAACAATATCGAGTAACCTAAAACCGAGTCAACAATGTTCAGAAGTTGCTAAGAAGGCAAACAAAATAATTGGCTTTATAGGCAGATCATTTGAGCATAAATCCAAAGACGTAATCCTAACCCTTTACAATTCCTTAGTCCGCCCTCTTCTGGAATACTGCGTTCAATGCTGGTGCCCTTATTACCAAAAAGACGTAAACAAGCTAGAACGAGTTCAACGTAGAGTTACCAAAATGATACCTAGCCTAAAGAACAAACCATACGAAGAGCGTCTTAGAGAATTAAATCTATTTCCTTTAACCCAGCGCAGATTAAGAGGTGACTTAATTCAAGTGTTCAAAATCATCAAAGGCATCGACAATATGAACTGTAGTAAGTACTTCACTATCGACCAATCTAATTACACACGGGGAAACGGTTGCAAAATTATTGGTAAATCTTTTAACTCACACGAATCTAAGAATTTCTTCTTCAATCGAGTTGTCAACTTGTGGAATGGGCTTCCCCGAGACGTTATAGACTGCAGCACCGTTGATTCATTTAAATTCCGCCTAGACAATTATCTCGCATCAAACCCGCGACTGACTGCATTTGTAAATGAATAACTTTATTTTATCCTCCCCTCAGTTACTAACCCCTATGTCCCCTACTAACTTCCTAGTCCTGCCACGTTAGTGGCAGGGCAGTAGTTCCCTTTCCAATGTTCCCTTACCCACTCTAAACCACTGTTTGGACACTTGATCCTCAGTGTTTTGGAGGACAAGCAGCCTAGAAGGGTCACTAGATCTGTTGTTGCTTGATTTCCTTTGTACTCCTTTGTACATACACACGCACAAAATACAACCTCGCTGCCTCCTCCGCTCTCTCTCTCCTTAACTTCACACTACACATCTTATACTCTATCACTGATATAAAATACTTCCAAGTGTCACAGACAAGAATAAAGACCACCACTGATCTGTCTGTGACAACATGAATACTAGGAAAGAAAGAACATCGTTCTACGATTATTATAGCCCATTTCACTGCCCTGGCGAGTGCTAGCGAGTACAAGCACATTCTGGCAAGCTGGCCAGCGTAACACCCCGCCCAAGATGTGGGACGTTTTAACCTCAGGTAAACGCCACATCTGACCAGACAGAATGCTCATAAACCCCGCCTCACCCAGCTACTCCCCCAAGTTGTGAAAACAAGGCACAATCACAACATAAAACACTTCATTATATAAAAAAAATCTACACAACACTTCCCGAAAAGAATAGTATCACTTAACAATATTACGCTCAACGAGCAAGCTTCAACAAGCCTAGCCTACTAAGACAAAAACTCAGAATGTCTTAGATTCTTGCTGTAACATACTGCACTTATATACTTATCAAAAGAAAGAGTTTTTATGTGAGGTTTTGTATTATTTTTAATAGTGTTTTTGGTGGCTTTGCACTACAGGGGCAAGCCTAATTTTTCTCCACTCTCAAACAAACACTGACTGAACGGCGAGGGTGCTCCTTACGACATACCCCCCCGTGACAAACAATCAGCCAAAACATTATCAGTGCCCTTAACATGCCACACATCCAACTTGTGTTCCGGCAGCAAAACAACACCTGACACTGATAACCTGCCCAGTCCATCACAAGACTGGCACTTCTCTTCGCTCTTTCCGGCAACAGGACCTGCCAATAACCTTTCACTAGTTCTACCTTAGTGATAAATGAGGCAGCCCCGATGCAGTCTATGGGGTCGTCAACTCTGGATAAGGTATAGGCGTCTGTCAGGGATAATGCACCAACACTCTTGCAATCAACATACACACGGATCTTGCCACTTAACTCAGGTTGCAAAGTTACTGGCAACGACCACTCACGATATCCCTTATCCCTCAGACCCTTTTTCAACACGTAGTCCAGCTCTGCTTTCACAACAGGCTGTCGAGCAGGATTTATACGGTAGGGAGCCAATTTGAGCCTTGCACTGTCTCCAGCCTCCATGTCGGGTTCTACCCCGTACATCAGGCCTGGAAAATCAACAAACATACGGACGTACTGCCACAGCCTAGTAAACAACTTCTGTTGACGCTTAGGAACAAGAGGTTGCAACTTATCTCGAAGAACAACATGCTCATTGCCTTCCCACAACCCAGCCGAGACCGCAGTTTCTACACTATAGTCTCCCTCCTTCTCCAGCTTTGTCCCTAGAACAGCCAGGTCATGAGAGGGACAATCTGTACCACCTGTGCAGTCACTTCCATAGTTCATAATTGCTAAGGCTTCCCCGCCGATACCGTACATGCGCACCCCCGCATTCCTTACGACTACACCTGCCTGCGCAGCATCACCGCCTTCAGCGACATGGCCAGATACAGTCGGTCTATGGTAGGGCTGTTGCATATTACTAGGGCAGCATTGGGAGGCTATGCGACGACCGGGCGCATCCACTCCACAGCCAACCTCACCAATCTGCTCAATGTCCTGATTCTGACCACCACCCTTAGCAGCCATGGGTCGACCCTGACCTGACAACCATGCCAAAGCCTCGTCGCCCACCTTGAACCACTGAAACAACGAGGCCAACGGTTTACTAACACTCAAGTGACCTGCCAGCGGAACATCGTGCACCGCATGAGTTGTGAGGCCTGGGTGCTCGGCACAAACAGTGGGGTATGAACCGAGCAGCTGCTGGAGCGCTGCACACTGCTGCTCAGGCAGATGCTCAAGCGCTTCCACAGCCACCTGACTCGTGTCCCCCGCCCACTGCTCCGCCGAGACATGACAATCCCAACTTTCCTCCACCTGTGCCCCACTGCCCCCCTCTCCTTCTCCACCTTGGCTGCTGCAGACCAACACAGGGACAGTAGGCTGCTCAGGTGGTTGCCTCACAAACTCCTTTAACAGGTTCACATGACATGCTTCCCCGTCCTCGTCGAGTTCAATAGCCCCGTTCCCACAACTCTCAAGACTAAGATCTTCTGGTTGCACCTGGGAACTACTCTGTTGCGGAGTGCCATCACGCCCTACCATGTCACTAGGGGGGACAGGTTCTGGGGCCACTCCGGAGCTCACATTTGGTTCAAGTACCGAGTCACTAAGGAGTGTCGCTGGGTCCAAACTCTCAACCCGACCAGCCTTGACTTTCTCCTTCCGACCCTTCCTCCGCTGGTCTGAAACTTGGGTACTAGGCTGTGACACCTGAGCGGACTGAGATCTCTCGAGCCCTTCTTGCCCCTCCCTACTTGTGTCGGCCGCCCTCTCGGCAATGACTAAGGGTGGAACCTCGGAAGTGAGCACCGCAAAGTCGTTACCGAGAAGGAGGTCGACCCCCTCAACTGGCAACTTCTCCACAACACCCACATCCAACTCTCGTGTCACACCGTCCACCTCAAGCACAACTCTGACCAGCGGGTAAGACCGCGTAGCATTGATGCCTTGAACCACCACAACCCGAGCCACGTTAATAGGCTTGCCAGTGAAGTTCTTAATAAGTGTCTGGGAAGCGCCCGTATCACGCAGCAACTCAAGCCTATGCTCCACACCAGCCCACCTCACAGTTCCGTGCCCCCTATGACAACAAAAAGCATCTCGGACGGGTGACGAGCCCTCCTGCTGCTTCTGCACCGACTGTGACTTCGCAACCGACATATTACCCCGGGCAAACGCGGAAGACCTCAAAGACACACCGATGTTGCTCACTAGTGACACCACTGTTGTAGGCGGTGTGCTCGGACATGAGCGCGCAATATGCCCCTGCTCATGACACTTGAAACACTCCACTTCGATCTTGGACTTCCTCTGAGGTGAGGAAGGGCCCTGGCCTTTCTTGAACAGGAAGGGTTTCGACTTGGGATCAAAATTGGCACCAGTACTCTTAAATTGGTAATTAGTTGTGTCCTTAATTCGGGGGGGTGGAGTGGTACGCCCCTGGTTACCTGCCTCAGCTCTCTGTGCAGACCCGCACCCACGAATCAATGACAACCTGAGGTCAGCCATCTGAGCTGCCTCCTGCAGAGTTTTAGGTTGCTTTTCTTTCAGGTTAAGAGTCAAGTCACTGCCAGTACATTTAAAAAATTGCTCTAACAACACTAATTGCTTCACTGCATCAAAAGTAGTTGCCTTCTCCGATCTTAACCAATTCTCAAATGCATCTGACAGCTCTCTAGCGTGTTCCTGGAAAGTACTTTCCTTTCTCTTGGGAACAGCTCTAAATTTCAGCCTATAGGTCTCTGGCTGCAACTCATACGCCCTCAGGACAGCCTCTTTCAACGCCTCATAATTCACGCAGGAATCTAGGGGCAAAGCATCATACGCCTTGAGTGCTTTCCCCGTCAATCGTGACGAAACAAGGGCTGCCCACTTCTCGGGCCATTGGTGCTCCTGGCACTTTTTCTCGAACCGGAGAAAGAATTCGGTAACTCCTAACTCATCAAACACTGGAACCAACTTTAGTAGATGCGACAGGGACTGGTCATGGGGTCGACCCCCCTGGACGACCCGGTTCCTCGTCACCTCTACACGAGTCTTCTCTAGGTCAATATCAGCACAATACCTTGCAGACTCAGCCTGATACCTATACTTGCGCTCAGACTCTCGCTCCTGCTGCTCGAGCTCAGCCTCTCGCTGCTTAAACTCCGACTGCTGCTTAAGTTTGGCGAGCTCGAGCTGAAACAACATCTCGGAAGACAAACCCTGAGGAGGGGGTGCTACTATTGGGGACCCACCCCGTGAATCACCTAGAGGCATACCCAACCGCCAGCGGCCATCGGCCTGCGGGAACGTACCCGGCTCCGGAACCCGAGGGGGCGCCATGATAGGAGTCGAGTGGAATGGGGGCTGGGCCGAAGGTGCCCCAGCTCCCGCTCCACCCGAAGCCCCATGCACCCCACCGAGCACACAGGTAACCAGCTCACCTTTCGACAAACCGCTAGTACCGGACAACCCTAAGACCGTGGCTACACACTGCAGTCCGTACCGGTCCAGCCCCGACACCCGGTCCGCCGACACAGGCTCCTCCAAAAAAATCCGAGCATCCTCCTCATTGTTCACCACCCGAACGCCGTTAGACAACTCCACCTTCTCCACCTCCTCGCCTGTCTCTCGCACTGTGCCCTCACTATGTTCAGACCCGTCCAGTGACATGATGGAGTCAACAAAATAATTCTCAAGTCAAGACAAAAGTAGCCAAACTCTCGCGTAACTTTATTCACAAAAATATTCGAAGATGTTCTTGAGTGCAATACTAGGTCACCAATAAACTCCAACAAGTTCTATATATCCTCAAAACAATGTCCACTGCCAACACTGCGAGAAATAAATTCAACCCCAAATGGCAATAAGATTTCTCAAAAAAAAAACTGCAATATTCAGTTCACTATATACTGGTCTAAGGTCGCCATTTGTTATGATCGGCACTACGAAATAAACAAGGGCACTTAATAATGGACTAGATGATAGGCTATATCTGCAACAACGGTACGCTAATTCCAAACCCTCGAACTATTACGCCGGTGAACAAAACACTTAAACCCTCCAGAGTTAATCTACTGGATAACGGGGTATCAATTAACTAGGTTTTAGTGCACTTCTACAAAGGCTTTCCGGTGACGGCAAAGCCTACTCACAACAGGAGTACTTTACGTTAATAAAATGCTCTTAAGTAATTATAATGCTTAAATAAACTATAACAAGATTTAATAAAGGAGTATAATTTATGCTTACGTTAACTTTAGTGCGAGTCTGTACTCAACACTAAACTCTTCAATGCTCTATGAAAACACTGGAAGTCTAGTCCTACAGCAAACAGATATGGAATCTTCTGAGAACGTCTGATGCTCTAAGATGCTCGTCAAATATAGAACAGAAATAATGCAGGGGCAGGACACCGAAGTGTGTATCTTAAATACACCAAAAAGTAGGATACATATATATAAAACAAGGGAGTGCAACAACTCTGTGACAGCATTAATAATAGCCACTCAAAACAGTACTTCCTTAGCCAAAGTAACAGCCATACTGGGTTGTGCACCATGCATCAACATAGGCTAAAACAATACGTGAATAAGTCCTAAAAGCATACGCAGTTAAAGTTAATAAACACAATGCTGTCTTTATTACTAATAAAGTCTAGCAGCGGCATAAAAGGTACCAGGAGGCTAGGCAGAGCGCAAGCATGCTCGTAGCCTACAGTCTCCCCTTGAACAGATTTCCCTTATGTTACGTTAAGTGACTAGGAGGCTCTCTTGGTAAGTCCAGATCTCACGTATCTGGTCTTGCCCTGGCGCTCCACAAAGGTCAACAAAATGAGGTAGCAAGCATATGAGCAAGAGTAGGCAAAAGCCCTTCGCTCGTATACTGCTACACTCGCACAGGAAAAATATGCACAAAGGTTACAGGCACCTAGCTCCGTCGAAGTCGTACAGGCTCTGACATGCCATGTACATAACTCAGACAACGACTAAAGATACCCTCCACTGTCTAGAATTAAATAGTAACAAGAACAACTGAATAATTAGAAGCACCCAATGATAATTATGACTCATGTGACTATGACTAATAATCCCTAAAGCTAGTGCAAAACATATATGTGAGAACTGGTGCTGGTAATACGACTGGCCGACTATGGAAGTCGTATGCAGAACCAGAAGGGATAAGTAATTGAATAAAGATGAGAAGTAATGGAAAAGAAGAAGTTCAGAGAGAGAAACAGTAGTAGTACAAAGTTCAAAGGAGTACAAAGGAAATCAAGCAACAACAGATCTAGTGACCCTTCTAGGCTGCTTGTCCTCCAAAACACTGAGGATCAAGTGTCCAAACAGTGGTTTAGAGTGGGTAAGGGAACATTGGAAAGGGAACTACTGCCCTGGAACTAATGTCCGTGGCAGGACTAGGAAGTTAGTAGGGGACATATGGGTTAGTAACTGAGGGGAGGATAAAATAAAGTTATTCATTTCAAACGCAGTCAGTCGCGGGTTTGATGCGAGATATTTGTCTAGGCGAAGTTTAAATGAATCAACGGTGCTGCAGTCTATAACGTCTCGTCTCGGGGAAGCCCATTCCACAAGTTGACAACTCGATTGAAGAAGAAATTCTTAGATTCGTGTGAGTTAAAAGATTTACCAATAATTTTGCAACCGTTTCCCCGCGTGTAATTAGATTGGTCGATAGTGAAGTACTTACTACAGTTCATATTGTCGATGCATTTGATGATTTTGAACACTTGAATTAAGTCACCTCTTAATCTGCGCTGGGTTAAAGGAAATAGATTTAATTCTCTAAGACGCTCTTCGTATGGTTTGTTCTTTAGGCTAGGTATCATTTTGGTAACTCTACGTTGAACTCGTTCTAGCTTGTTTATGTCTTTTTGGTAATAAGGGCACCAGCATTGAACGCAGTATTCCAGAAGAGGGCGGACTAAGGAATTGTAAAGGGTTAGGATAACATCTTTGGATTTATGCTCAAATGACCTGCCTATAAAGCCAATTATTTTGTTTGCCTTCTTAACAACTTCTGAACGTTGTTGACTCGGTTTTAGGTTACTCGATATTGTTACTCCCAGATCGGTTTCTCTGTTTACGTTCTTAAGCTGAGTGCCATTCATCGAATAGTTTGCTTTTTCATTTAGGTATCCGATATGTAGTACTTTACATTTATCCGCATTGAAACTCATTTGCCAAATTTGGGCCCTTGTGACAATTTATCTAGATTGTGTTGGATATCGTCAACTTGTTCTTTTGAGAGTGCGCTTTTTGCAATTTTTGTATCGTCAGCAAATTTTGAGATTGTACAGGTGAGACCCTCATCTATGTCGTTGATGTAAATTAGAAAGAGAATTGGTCCTAGTACCGATCCCTGGGGTACCCCGGTACTTACATTGGTCCATTTACATGCCTTACCGTTTATGACTACTCTTTGCTTTCTGTCGCTGAGCCAATTTTCTATCCATTTCAACACACCATCTTGTATTCCATGCGCTTTTAGTTTTAGCAGTAAACGTTTGTGGGGAACTTTGTCAAAGGCCTTTTGAAAATCAAGGTATATAATATCTACAGCTTTACTCTCATCGTAGAGGTTGAGGATATCGTGGAAGAAGTCTAAGAGGTTTGTTAAACAGGAACGTTTTTTACGAAAGCCGTGTTGAGTATCTTTAAGTATGTTATTTTCCTCTAAGTGATTTACGAGTCTGTCTCTTATGACAGTTTCTAGCATTTTACATACAACTGAGGTTAAGCTAATTGGACGATAGTTACTGGGTAGGGATTTGCTGCCTTTTTAGAATATCGGTGTCATGTTGGCTATCTTCCACTGATCAGGCATAGTTCTAGACTGCAAGGATTTATTGAATATTAATGTCAGTGGTTTGGAGAGCTCATCCTTAGCTTACTTTAGAACTCTAGGCGAGATTGTATCAGGTCCAGGCGTTTTATTTACCTTGAGTTTATCTAAACAATTCAATACTTCTCTCTCTGTAACGGTGATATTGCTTAGAACATCTGAATTATCAATCTGAATCGGCGATGGTGTAGGGATATCACTGAGGTCTTCTGTTGTAAAAACTGATGCAAAGAAGGTATTGAGGGCATTACTCATTTGTACTTCGTCTTTGGTGTATTCTCCATTTTCATCGACTAACGGTCCAACAGTTGAAGTAACTACTTTTTTCTTTCTGATATAACTATAGAATTCTTTCGGGTTTGTTTTACTTTGATTCGCAATATGTAACTCTAGGGTCTTTTTACTTTGCTTAATTAACTTTTTGGCTTTGCGTCGTAGCTCTACAAATATCACCCGTTCTTCGTCATTTTGTGAGGATTTTAATCTATCATTAGCAAATTTTTTAGCAAGCAGGCAGTTTGAAATATCTTTATTCCACCATTTGGGCTTATTATTATGGCCTGGACGCCGTATTTTCGATGGTATGCAGTCTTGCACTGCTTTTAGGTAAGTGGTTTCGAATAACTTCCAAGATGTATTTATGTCGTTATTGTTTATTAAAAAGCTCCAATCAGTTTCTTTAAACATAGCTCTAAGTTTATGAAAGTTTGCTTTCTTGAAATTAGGGACCTTTTTCGATGCTACTATTTGGTTCGTTACTAGTAAAGTTTAAAGTGAAAGTTATCGTACGATGGTCGCTGTTACTAAATTCATCACCAACATTCAAATTCTCTATTAATTCTTCTTTTGTTGCAAGTACAATGTCAAGAACGTTATTACCACGGGTCGGTGTTCGAACAAATTGATAAAGCGAACTCTCTTGCAAGTTCGTATACAAGTCATGTCCGGAGTGTGAAGTAAGAGTATCGCCCCACTTGGTCACAGGTAAATTAAAGTCGCCAAAAATTACGGTATCTTGTGAGTTACTTACATCTGCAATTTGTTCGTAAATTTCTCGGTCAGTTTGCACTGATTGAGCTGGAGGTCTGTATATTAACGCAAGTATTATTTTTGTACCTTTATTATTCTTTATTAGCACAAAAGATGTGTCGACGTTCACAATTTGAGGTTTTGACAAGAGGGTAGGGTTAAGACTTTCTTTGATATAAAGTAAAACGCCACCTCCATTTCGATTTATTCGGCTTTTCTCAAACATTACATAACCGGGAAGTGAATACTCTGCTAAAAAGTCTCTATCTTCTGTATTGAGCCAAGATTCTGTTATGCCAATCACATCATAATTTTCTGTAAACACTAGCTCCTCTAAATCTGAAAATTATTGCGTATGCTACGAGCGTTTGCATAGAAAACCTTTAAATTTGTTATTTTAGAACTCACGGAACGCTCTTTAATAATATTTTTGGTTCTTGTCGGATCTACATGTATGTTCATGGCTGTCCTCGGTCCTCGCTGTCTTCGGTCCTTATCGCTGGTGGTCCTCGGTTGCCTCTGTTTTTTGCTTGGCGTTGGATGATTTATGTCACTGCTGCTTCTTCTCGGTGACGTTTTTTTATCCATGGCTGCGGACTGCTTCGTGTAGGAGACGACCCATGCGTGCTGAACCCTAAGGGTTTAGATGAGTGCCATCCTTGCGGAACAGAGTAGGCTGGTTATAGAAATTATCCCAGAGGTTGATGAATTCAACTTCTTCCTTCAGACACAAATATTTTAGTCGGCTATTTGAGCTGAAGGCCTTGTCGTAGAATTTGTCAGGTGCGTCGATCTTGGGGAGAATGCCTGAGATGATGATATTCCTTGACTTGTTTTTGTAGTGCTGGATCATCTTGCGATATTTCTCCATCAACTCTTCGGATCTGGTGCGCATGATGTCATTTGAACCAGCATGGATGACAAAAAGGGTATTTTTGTTTGCATCCTTTGTGGTATCTTCGAAGGCTTCCACAATGTTGTCCAGTCCAGCTCCTGGGATTCAAAATCTTTTTCGTTGATTTGGGACTCTGTCGCAGAACTCTTCGACCTGTCCTCGTAGGATGGAATCCCCAACGAGCCTGGTCTCTTCTGGTTCGTCTTCCATCTCTACCAATATCTCAAATCTGTTTGACATTGTGACTGGTTGATGAGACCTTTTCTGCGTTGGCCGTGCACCGTTCCTCACTGGTGTAAATCCGGAAACCTGTGGTGGCGGGACTCTACGTACAGGTCGGGGAGAGGAGTGGTTAGAACGGGGGCGAGGGGTTGGTACTGTTCATGCTAGCAGGCTTCTTGCACGAGGAGTGAGGGAGAGACTAAGGTGAACAGGGCGGCTGTCCTGGTTTGATGTCGGCTCAGGTACATCAGAAGCATCTGTTGCAGTGGCTACTGCAGGTGTTGGATTGTTGGCAGATGACGTTGGGGCGGTGGTGGATGCTGGAGTTGAAACAATTGGAGTTAGTGATACTCCAACGTTGAGTGTTACAAATTCTTGGAGTGATTCCAGCTTCCTGGTGAGGGTGTTGATCTTGTTGTGGGCTTCATCCAATTTGCTGTCAAATCCTCTCGTTGCTGGCAGAGTCGGCAGATTTGTGGATCGGCAGGAGCAAACATGGAAGCACCAAACCTACCGGCGCAGTTGGTACAGGCACGAGGCATGGTGACGATCACTTTCTTCAGATCACTTCACTCACTTAAAAACACTTAACTCACTTTAAAAACACTAAACTCACTTTAAAAAACACTTATCTCACTTTAAAAACACTTAACTCACTTCAGGTCACTTCACTTACATAAATAGGCCTAACCGAAAACAAAATTTTGAAATACGCACAAATAGGTTATCAGCGGTGATAGCCTAACCGAAAATTAAAAAAAAAAAAAAAAAAATTAAATACGCAGTGATAACCGAACCGAAAACAATTTTATTTTTATTTAAACAGAAATAGGCCACCAGGGGTGATAGCCTATCCTAACCGAAAACAAAAATAACCAAAAACAAAAATTATGAAATACCGGTACGCAGAAATAGGCCACCAGCGGTGATAGCCTAACTGAAAATTTAAAAATTTAAGTACGCAGAAATAGGCCACCAGGGATGATAGCCTAGACTAACCGAAAACAAAAATAACCGAAAACTAAAATTATGAAATAATTATGAAATTATGAAATAATAAGTATGAAGGGGGTAGTACAGGGGGTTAGCTTGGGGACAGATTGCAAGGGACGTCTAGGACCAAGCACACCATGCCAAGCTCTAAGGAGATACGCGGGCAGGAGCCCCCCAGCACCAACACTAGGACAGCGGCACCCAATCACAGACCACTACGTCATGAAAAGCAAGCGTCCTAGGACGCGCCAGGCCCGCCAGCCAATCAAGAGCGTGGGAAACCCCGCCCGAGCGGGGAAGGCACACATACATACACATGCGCAAAATACAACCTCGCTGCCTCCTCCGCTCTCTCTCTCCTTAACTTCACACTACACATCTTATACTCTATCACTAATATAAAATACTTCCAAGTGTCACAGACAAGAATAAAGACCACCACTGATCTGTCTGTGACAACATGAATACTAGGAAAGAAAGAACATCGTTCTACGATTATTATAGCCCATTTCACTGCCCTGGCGAGCGCTAGCGAGTACGAGCACATTCTGGCAAGCTGGCCAGCGTAACACCTGCTAGTTACATTGGTCCACTTCGATGCTTTACCGTTTATGATTACCCTTTGCTTTCTTTCACTGAGCCAATTTTCCATCCATCTCAACACTCCCTCTCGTATTCCATGCGCTTTTAATATTATCAATAAACGTTTGTGGGGTACTTTGTCAAAGGCCTTTTGAAAATCAAGGTATGTAATATCCATAATATCGTCATATACAGTAAGTTGAGGATATCGTGGAAGAAGTCTTAAGAGGTTCATCAAGCAGGAATGTTTGTTACAGAAGACATCTTCAGTATCTTTGAGTATGTTATTTTTATCTAAGTGATTTACGAGTCTTTCTCGTATGAGTGTTTCTAGCATTTTACAGACAACTGAGTTAAGTTAATTGAACCATAGTTACTAGGTAAAGATTTGCTGCCATTTTTAAATATTGGTGTTATGTTAGCGAGCTTCCACTCATCAGGCATAGTCCCGGACTGCAATAATGTATAACAAAAGCAATGTCAATGGTTTGGAGAGCTCACATTTAGCTTCTTTTAGAACTCTAGGTGAGACTGTGTCGGGTCCAGGTGACTTGTTTGACTTAAGTTTCTCCAAACATTTCAGTACTTCTCTCTCTGTATTGTTGATATTGCTTAGAGCATCAGAATTGGCTATCTTAACTCCTTGTGACTCATATGACGCGATAGCGTCATATGGAACTTATGACCAAAAACTCATATGACACGATCGCGTCCTATGGACTTATCTACATGCCTCTCCAATAAGTCCATATTACGCTCTAGCGTCATATGGAGCTCAGTAAGTCCGGTAAGTTAGATGAAGATCTGTCGATTGGTGGCAACCCCAGGTTCCTCCGACAATTCTAATGGCCAGCAGTGTGGTTTTGACAGTTGTGTGGTGCAGTGGCAATGATACCGGGCGCCCGCCTCCGTGGACTTACTGGAACATAATATGTCGTAAGGAGTTAACTGGCGATGCTGTATGGATATCACTAAGTTCTTCTGTTGTAAACACTGATGCAAAGAAGGTATTGAGGACATATCACTCATCTGTTCTTCGTCTTTGGTGTAATCTCCGTTCTCATCTACTAACGGTCCAATAGTTGAAGTGACTACTTTCTTCTTTCTGATGTAACTATAGAATTATTTCGATTTTGTTTTACTTTGATTCGCAACATGTAACTCCAGGGTCTTTTTACTTTGCTTAACTGTGTATGTATGAAAGAGTGTGTGCGCGATTGAGTGTATGTGCGAGAGAGAGAAAGTGTGTGTGTCACAGTGTGCAGCGAGAGAGAGAAAGAGAGAGAGTAAGAGTGTGTGTGTGAGTACAAAGGAGTACAAAGGAAATCAAGCAACACCAGATCTAGTGACCCTTCTAGGCTGCTTGTCCTCCAAAACACTGAGGATCAAGTGTCCAAACAGTGGTTTAGAGTGGGTAAGGGAACATTGGAAAGGGAACTACTGCCCTGGAACTAATGTCCGTGGCAGGACTAGGAAGTTAGTAGGGGACATATGGGTTAGTAACTGAGGGGAGGATAAAATAAAGTTATTCATTTACAAACGCAGTCAGTCGCGGGTTTGATGCGAGATATTTGTCTAGGCGGAGTTTAAATGAATCAACGGTGCTGCAGTCTATAACGTCTCGGGGAAGCCCATTCCACAAGTTGACAACTCGATTGAAGAAAAAATTCTTAGATTCGTGTGAGTTAAAAGATTTACCAATAATTTTGCAACCGTTTCCCCGCGTGTAATTAGATTGGTCGATAGTGAAGTACTTACTACAGTTCATATTGTCGATGCATTTGATGATTTTGACCACTTGAATTAAGTCACCTCTTAATCTGCGCTGGGTTAAAGGAAATAGATTTAATTCTCTAAGACGCTCTTCGTATGGTTTGTTCTTTAGGCTAGGTATCATTTTGGTAACTCTACATTGAACTCGTTCTAGCTTGTTTATGTCTCTTTGGTAATAAGGGCACCAGCATTGAATGCAGTATTCCAGAAGAGGGCAGACTAAGGAATTGTAAAAGGGTTAGGATAACATCTTTGGATTTATGCTCAAATGACATGCCTATAAAGCCAATTATTTTGTTTGCCTTCTTAACAACTTCTGAACGTTGTTGACTCGGTTTTAGGTTACTCGATATTGTTACTCCAAGATCGGTTTCTCTGTTTACATTCTTAACCCGTGGAGCCCCGGCTAGTTTTGTAATGTTTGCGCACCAGAACCCGGCCGGTTTTCAAAAAATGGTTTTATTCCAGAAACAATAGCGAATGGGTTAGGAATGAAGGAAAAACCACGAAAAACCGCTCAAAAAGCTTAAAAAATGGTCCTACAGAGCCCCCGAAAATGGATTTTACAAGAGTAAAAAATTGAAGGCAATTATCCCCAAAAAACAGGTTATTGCGCGCTCGCGCGCACGCACGTGGACTTTGAGAGTTTTCAACCATCGGCACGGTTGCGTGGGATACGTACACAGTTCCCATACAAATCTGAGCCCTCTTGAGTGGCTACACCTGAGGTCACGGTCGGCGCAATTAGGGTGACGCGCCAGGCGCGTCTCTGGGGCTGTGCGTTACATACATCGCCGACGCGTCAGGCGCGTCGCTGGGGCTGTACGGGTTAAGCTGAGTGCCATTCATCGAATAGTTTGCTTTCTCATTTAGGTATCCGATATGTAGTACTTTACATTTATCCGCATTGAAACTCATTTGCCAAATTTGGGCCCAATGTGACAATTTATCTAGATTGTGTTGCATATCGTCAACTTGATCTTTTGAGAGTACGCTATTTGCAATTTTTGTATCGTCAGCAAATTTTGAGATTATACAGGTGAGACCCTCATCTATGTCGTTGATGTAAATTAGAGAGATAATTGGTCCTAGTACCGATCCCTGGGGTACCCCGCAACTTACATTGGTCCATTTAGATGCCTTACCGTTTATGACTACTCTTTGCTTTCTGTCGCTGAGCCAATTTTCTATCCATTTCAACACATCATCTTGTATTCCATGCGCTTTTAGTTTTAGCAGTAAACGTTTGTGGGGAACTTTGTCAAAGGCCTTTTGAAAATCAAGGTATATAATATCTACAGCTTTACTCTCATCGTAGAGGTTGAGGATATCGTGGAAGAAGTCTAAGAGGTTTGTTAAACAGGAACGTTTTTTACGAAAGCCGTGTTGAGTATCTTTAAGTATGTTATTTTCCTCTAAGTGATTTACGAGTCTGTCTCTTATGACCGTTTCTAGCATTTTACATACAACTGAGGTTAAGCTAATTGGACGATAGTTACTGGGTAGGGATTTGCTGCCTTTTTTGAATATCGGTGTTACGTTGGCTATCTTCCACTGATCAGGCATAGTTCCAGACTGCAAGGATTTATTGAATAGTAATGTCAGTGGTTTGGAGAGCTCATCCTTAGCTTCCTTTAGAACTCTAGGCGAGATTGTATCAGGTCCAGGCGTTTTATTTACCTTGAGTTTATCTAAACAATTCAATACTTCTCTCTCTGTAACGGTGATATTGCTTAGAACATCTGAATTATCAATCGGAATCGGCGATGGTGTAGGGATATCACTGAGGTCTTCTGTTGTAAAAACTGATGCAAAGAAGGTATTGAGGGCATTACTCATTTGTACTTCGTCTTTGGTGTATTCTCCATTTTCATCAACTAACGGTCCAACAGTTGAAGTAACTACATTTTTCTTTCTGATATAACTATAGAATTCTTTCGGGTTTGTTTTACTTTGATTCGCTATATGTAACTCTAGGGTCTTTTTACTTTCCTTAATTAACTTTTTGGCTTTGCATCGTAGCTCTACAAATTTCACCCGTTCTTCGTCATTTTGTGAGGATTTTAATCTATCATTAGCAAAATTTTTAGCAAGCAGGCAGTTTGAAATATCTTTATTCCACCATTTGGGCTTATTATTATGGCCTGGACGCCGTATTTTCGATGGTATGCAGTCCTGCACTGCTTTTAGGTAAGTGGTTTCGAATAACTTCCAAGATGTATTTATGTCGTTATTGTTAATTAAAAAGCTCCAGTCAGTTTCTTTAAACATAGCTCTAAGTTTATGAAAGTTTGCTTTCTTGAAATTAGGGACTTTTTCGATGCTACTATTTGGTTCGTTACTAGTAAAGTTGAAAGTGAAAGTTATCGTACGATGGTCGCTGTTACTGAATTCATCACCAACTTTCAAATTCTCTATTAACCTGACAAGCGCTAAATAGACCTAGGGGCTAGGGTAGTTATTTGTGCATTTCTAGCCTTGGATTCTGACAGAATTCGTTATATTTACAATATACAGCATTATTTGTTTTCGGTATGCTTTTATTTTACATATATGATGTATATATGAACCTTCAAGAGTGCTAAAATAAGTGGGAAAAGCATTTGGGTGGTGAAAAACGAAGATATTGGCCACCCGGTCATAATCTCAGGCGAGAGAGAGCCACAGGCAACCCTCCTCTCTCGCTGTCTGTGAGGTAACTGAGACGAGCGGGGCGGTGTGGGCCGGTGTCTGGGTGTTGCATAACGATCTTTTCTGCAACCCACTTGTGCTACATTATCGCGGGAGAGAAAAATAACCGATAAATGATGATAATAAGAGGAAAAATAGGTGATAATTGAGGAGGGGAGGGAGGGGGGAATAAGGTGGGGAAGGAGGGGAGGGGGGTGGGTGAGATTTACATGGATGAGTACTGGAGGGGAATTATCTCACCTAAACACAAATTCCTTTGTTTTGATAGGCCCTTTTTTTTATGGAAGGTTTTTTTTATGGTCTTGCTTCCGTGAGGCCTATCGCGTTCCCTATAGGAAGCCTTCCGTAAGGCCTATCGCGCTTGCCGGGTTAATTCTTCTGTTGTTGCAAGTACAATGTCAAGAACGTTATTATCACGGGTCGGTGTTCGAACAAATTGATAAAGCGAACTCTCTTGCAAGTTCGTATACAAGTCATGTCCGGAGTGTGAAGTAAGAGTATCGCCCCACTTGGTCACAGGTAAATTAAAGTTGCCAAAAAATACGGTATCTTGTGAGTTACTTACATCTGCAATTTGTTCATAAATTTCTCGGTCAGTTTGCACTGATTGAGCTGGAGGTCTGTATATTAATGCAAGTATTATTTTTGTACCTTTATTATTCTTTATTAGCACAAAAGATGTGTCGACGTTCACAATTTGAGGTTTTGACAAGAGGGTCGGGTTAAGACTTTCTTTGATATAAAATAAAACGCCACCTCCATTTTTATTCATTCGGCTATTCTCAAACATTACATAACCGGGAAGTGAATACTCTGCTAAAAAGTCTCTATCTACTGTATTGATCCAAGATTCTGTTATCCCAATCACATCATAATTTTCAGTAAACACTAGTTCCTCTAAATCTGAAAATTTATTGCGTATGCTACGGGCGTTTGCATAGAAAACCTTTAAAGTTGCGGTTTTAGAACTCACAGAACGTTCTTTAATCAAATTTTTGGTTCTGGTCGGATCTACATTTACATTCATGGCTGACATCGGTCCTCGGTCGTTATCCCTGGCGGTTTTGAATTTGGGTCGTGTTGGTGGAGCTTTATCCAAATTCGCGGTTCTTGACAGATTAGCATTTAATTCCTTCGCAGGTTGCCGCCCTCGCTGTCTTCGGTCCTCCTTCCTGGTTGTCCTGTGCTGAGTCGATTTCTTCTCCGAAAATCCTTCACCGCATCGTTGAGAAGACGCCCAAAACGTGCTGCTCCCACCTGGTTCAGATGAACTCCATCGTCCGAAAACAAATAGTCATCGTACTAGAAATTGTCCCAGGTGTCGACGAATCCCACGTTTTCCTTCCTGCAGAGGTTTGCTAGACAACGATTTGTGCTGGTGGCTATGTTGTAAAATCGGCTCTCTACACCAAGCTGGGGGACGATTCCTGAGACGATGATCCTTGATGACTTCTCCTTAAACGACTTGATCAGCTGCTGGTACTTTAAAAGCAAATCTTCCGACCGGGTTCGCTGTACATCGTTGGATCCAACGTGGAAGACGTACATTGTATTAGTAGGGGCCAGCTTAGATACTTCGTCAACTGCAGCAACTACGTCGTCCACACCACCACCAGGGATACAAAAACGCTTCCTGGTCTTAGGTGCTCTGGCGCAAAACTCTGTGAGCTGACCACGTATCATCGAGTCTCCCACGAGCCGGACTTCTTCTATTTCCGCTTCGTCATCTGAGTCTGCGAGTATCTGGAAGCGGTTTTGACACTCGGTAATCGGTATGGGTTTCCTGGTCTTGGGGCAAACGTTGTTCCTCACGACACGACACGGAAGTTGTCTTGAGGGGGAAGAGAGTTACTATTTGTTTCTTGAGTATCGGAACCATCAGATGAAATGGCTATTGCAGGCGTTGAATTGTTGGCAGTTGACGTTGGGGCGTTGGTGGCTGCTGGAGTTGCGGTGACAATTGAAGTTTGTGGTACTCCAACGTTGAGTGTTACAAACTCTTGGAGTGATTCCAGCTTCATGGTGAGGATGTTGATCTTATTGTAGGCTTCATCTAATTTCACTGTCAAATTCTCTCGTTGCTGGCAGAGACTGCAGACTTGAAGATCGACAGTAACAAACATGGACTCACCAAACCTACCGGCGCAGTTCGTACAAGTGCGAGGCATGGTAAGTCAGTTTCTTCAGATCACTTCACTCACTTTAAAACACTTAACTCACTTTAAAACACTTAACTCATTTTAAAACACTTCACTCACTTTAGAAACACTTCAATCACTTCAACCGAAAACAAATATGTTGAAATACACAACAATAGGTTATCAGGGGTGATAGCCTAACCGAAAAAAAAAAATTGAGATATGCAGAATTAGGCTTCCAGGGGCGATAGCCTAACCAAAAGTTTTTTTAAAAATTGAAATACGCACCAATAGGCTACCAGCGTTGAATAGCCTAACCGAAAATAATAAAATTGAAATACGCAGAAATAGGCTACCAGGTGTGATAACCTAACCTTAACGGGGCTGTTCGGCCAGGCAGCTTAGGGAACAACAACAACAACCTAACCTTAAACAAATATATATATATATATATATATAACAGAATATGCAACTAAATATACAATTCACCAAATAGAGATTATATAAAAATAAAGTGTGACTGCACACAAGGGGTTAATATACTGTATCAACAGATGGCCCTGGTGTCACTGTAGCCTAGTAAAGCAGTAGCCTACTCTTTTTAGATAAAACAAAAAGTGAGTGAAAGAGAGAGAGTATGAATAAGTGTTATGTTATACAAAGATACAGGAATTATTGGTGAAACCAGTAACACTTACGTGACCACTAATGAACGTGAACAGGACATTATACATCGGCAGACTAATTTTCTCAGTTTCGCCAACATCATAACACCAACTAAAGATCATAAGTTTCCGTTCATGTATTGGATTCCAAAATTTCACAAAGATCCTGTAAAAGCTAGATTTATTGTTTCCTCGTCCGTTTGTACTACTAAGCAATTAGCCTTTTTGATAAGTAAATCACTGTAGTTGATAATGAAATGACGAAAGAAATATTGCACTGTGATTGATGAGTTCACCGGTACAAGCAGATGGTGGGTAGTTGAAAATAATCAACCAGTACTAGACGTGATCAAGCAAATAAATGATAAACAACAAGCTAAAAATGTTGTAACTTATGATTTTAGTACTTTATATACAAACATTCCTCATGATAAACTTATCCTAGCCCTGGAAAATATAGTGAATAAATGTCTTGAAAATTCGAAAATTAAATACATTACAATAAACAATTATGAAGCTTTTTGGAGTAATGCATTGTCTAAAAAATATACATCATTAAACAAAACCTCCCTTATGAATAGCATAACATTCTTGACAGATAACATGTTTTTCAAATGTGGTGATTTAATAATTAAGCAAAATATAGGCATACCAATGGGAACAGACCCAGGGCCAGATTTTGTCAATCTATTTCTTCATTATTACGAGTTATTTTATATGTAAGATAACACTCGCTCTAAATACGGAACATTCAAACAAATAAGCAAGTGTTCAAGATATATTGATGTTCTAATATTTGTCAACAGTGGCGACATAATTGATAACATTAAGACAGACATCAACCCTGAGGAGCTTATCATAAATAAATAAAGAGGTATGATAAGAAAGCTTCATTCCTCGATATACAAATTGAAGTACTTGATAACAAAATTATAATACAACTTTATGACAAACTAACAGATTTCCAATTTCATATAGTTAACTTTCCCTTTCTTTGCGGAAATATCCCCAAAGGACAAAGCT